>CM038633.1:10273390-10380890 GCA_021554675.1 Leuciscus idus
TTGTACCTTGACAGGCTGTAGAAAAGATTCTGATGGAATCACGTCCTCATGTGCTGATATCAAAGATACGCGAAGTGCAACTTGTATATAGTCGTATGAAGCCTTTGCAATATTTTGCATTTATATTTTTTGTATATATTTTATAGTTTTCACATGATTTGATATAATTGTATTGATTAGTTTGTTAAATTCACATACTTTATCTGTTTGATTATTGTCTTATATTAAATATAGTATATCTTAAGTTTAAACCATAACCGCATGCTGTCCACTCAAGTGGACATCTGAAGATCTCTTTGAAAAAATTGTAAAAAAAAATAAAAATCAATTCTTGTTTTTCATGCCCTAAGAGCAATAAAAACACATAGGAAAAAAAATCCTGACTGAGGTTATCATAATTCATGCATGAAAGGGTTAAAACAGTGTTTAAAAGACTAATGAATAAAATACATAGATTATGTTTTTTAAATAAAACAGTGTTTAAAACACTATACCCAAGAATAAATGTTTAAAACAGTAATGCAGATTTTAGTTACAGCAGGTATAAAAATAATTTGTGATATGATTTAAAACTGATATGGTTTAAAACAGCATAATAAATGTTGCAGATTTTTTAAACATCATACTTTATCATAAATGAATATAGTAGATACAATTACCAATAACATGTTTAAAACATTAATGATATGGTTTAAAACAGCATAGCATAGCATAAAATATAGAGGAAAAAATACTCACTGTTTTGCATTTTTGATGACCCAGAGAGAGAGAGCTGAGATGAGCTGGGATGAGCAAAGTGTATCCAAAACTTTGATGATTATGCCCTGAAGCCAGGTGCCAACTGTATTTATTGACCATGACAAATATTGGAGAAAAACACTGTTGTGTCCAATAGATGGCGCCATTGCATTATTAATTTTGGCAGATTATAATTGAACAATAAATTATTAGCAAAACACACTACCCTTTGTTTTTTGAGAGGCATTATGGCCTTGTTTATTTGAACTAAACGTACAAATCTGTGTGACTCTCTCTCTCACACACACACACACACACACACACACACAGATGCGCGCTCGCCTGCTGGCTCAGATCAGCCGGAGCTGAGAGAGAGAGAGAGAGAGAGAGAGAGAGAGAGAACCACTATGTGATTTTATATTTTACGCATTTTTGTGAACCCATTCATAAACTTATTTAACTCCCTAAACATTTAACTGATTGTAATTTTGTGACATTGTTTAATCACAGTGTCTGAACAACACGTTTCAGATGTCAGAGCTCAAAAGGGTGGCAGGGGGGAATCCCGTCACACACACACACACACACACACAGATGCGCGTGCTCCCTATGTTTTGAGACGGTGTTTTGAGAGACTCGTTGCAATTTTTTGTGACTCTCATTTTATTTAAACTTTTGGTGTGAGGTTTTAGTAAGATCTTTATAAACATTTCATTTATATTATTTTAAAAGAACTGAATGGCTTTTCAACATTTGTGTGTAAGATACACTTCCACAGTTTTTCCCTTATCAGTTTCACAGTACAGCCCAGATAAGCTCAGGAATATGAAGGGAGGAGAATCCTGTGACACCAACTTCAAAACACATACACACACACTAACTGTCAATATCAAAAGGCTTCAAAAGGCATCAAAACCCGAAACTAGCTGTCATGACGTATTATTATTATTATAACAGCGTCTTCAAAAGGCTTCAATAGGCTTCAAACAATCAGACTTTCTGTCAGATACCATGACATATTGTTATAACACTTTCTGTCAATATCAAAAGGCATCAAACGGTTTCAAACTAACTGTCATAGCCATGACGTATTATTATAACAGTGTCTTCAAATGATCAAAACTTCAAAAGAGTTCAATCTTCTGTCAAAAACTACATGATCAAGGGCTAACCGGGTCAATAGGTCAAAACTTTCTGTCAAAAACGACATGATCAAGGGCTAGGAGGGGGCAACCTGTCAATCAAAAGTCAAAACTAACTGTCAAACCCCTTTGATCCCTTTGATCTCTTTGATATCCCCCTTTGATCTCCTTTGTTCTCTGATGATCCCTTTGATCCTATGCCAAAAGGGGCGGGCACCTATCACCGGAAGGGGCGGGGCACCTGTCAATCAATCATTTTTGACAGTTGCCATAGGGTATCAACTACTTATTCTCATTCATAACATTGCTTACAAAATATATCATAACTGCCTGCTTTTCTTTCATTCATGAAACTCATGCTCTCATATGCCAGCTCTCTCGTTTTACTGTCGCCAAAGCTTTCCACTATCATGGGCTGTTTAAAGTCGATCATCTCAGTCACATATAAAACACACTCCTCGTTTCTCTAACTATTGCCAAGATACACTGTAAAAAACAATCTTCATTTTACAGAAAATAACTGATTTTTTGACATTCATTTTCTTTCATTTTAAATTGTACTCAAAACTCTGTAAAATTACAAATAATATCTGTAAATTAAAAATGCAGCTGTTATTTTAGGTATTGTGACATTAATGACTAATTGCAGTAATTCACATTTTTATACAGAAAATGTACTGTATTTTTCATACTGTATTTTTTCTGTTTTCTTAAATTACATACAAATGTATGTAAAATTACAAATATAATCTCTATAATATTTGAGAAGGAAGTAATGTGATAAAAATCATTTGTAACACTGAAGAAATTTGTGCAAGATTGTCCAAAACTATTTAAAAGTTCAGAAGGACACACTTAGACATCAGCACTGGTCATATACAAACCTCAACAATGGTGGCAATCAAATCAAATGCTGTTTGTGGAGTTGTTTAATCAGATCTTCAGGGAGTTAATGTCTTTTATCTTCAGGTCAAGTCTGAATAAAGTTGTAGTCTGTGTTCTTATTACTCTTTAGAAAGATGATTGAAAGAATGTTTCAGGAACAGCACACTAACCTTTCAATAACATTCTAGTAGCCTAACATTCAGGAAACTTGACATTTTTATGTTATTGGAATGTCACACATCAAGGTTGAATTTTAAATCAAAATTAAGTTGAAAGAACGTTTGAGGAACATCACATCTTTTAAAACACGTTCCTCTAACGTCAAGAAAACGGGACATTTTTATGTTCTCAGAACCAACACTGAATATCTGGAGAACGTTCTTATAACAAAGGTCTGTTAGCTGGCGGCTCTGTTGCGGGTTCCCGGCCTGTGTCCATTCTCAAACCGTATAGTTTGCCGATAGTGCTGCGGATCATCATAATGCGCGGGTCGGGCGGGCCAAGTAATAAAAACACAACATTCTAATTAATCGAGGGTGGATGACAGATAAATCATTATAATGTGTTGAGATTAATAAAGTCATCACGGTAAAACGCAATGAACGTGCGTCACTCTTTTAGTTTCGTTTTCAACAACGTAATTCTCCTCAGGGAAAACCAGTCAAGGAGGGACACGTGAAAGAGAAGTGTACTTGCCCAACCGGACAAATGCCCTGATTAAAATCATTTTTAACATAAAATAAAAAAAAATAATAAAAAAATAACTAGGGAATCACCGAAAACGCGAGATTCTGATTTTATTTAATTTAATGTAGGCTAAGTGTCGATTGATAGCGCAGATCACGCGCATCTCACATGAACACTCAGCCAGTCTTTTTTTTTTCTTTTTTTTTTAACCTAATTTATTTGTATTTTCTATCCTATGTAAGGTGCTTGTCTGTTGTCTGTGAAGACATTTAATTTGTTGTACCAGGCCAATTATGGTTGTTAATATTGTTCAATAAAAAAAAATGAACACTCAGCCATGTTTCATTATTGATTTTGAAACAGCGTTTTGAGCGAATCGGTTGACTCAAAGATTCAATGACCCATTCATAAACTTATTCTGAATAAATCAGCCGTTTGAATGAATCGTTTGAATGAATGACTCAATGACTCGCTCATTAACACGGTCGCCTGCCGCCTCATACTGGCGGTTTAGTTGCAAAGTATCATTCTTTTCAGCATTCCTTATTTATTTATTCAAAACATATTTACACTCGCATAATCACATTTAATACAATATTTTTTCAATGTAAATTATTTAATTTGATTGGTAACAGCCTAGTGTCTTATTATTCTAAGTGAATGTATGGATCAAATTTAAGAATTTGAAATGAAAGATAGAGCGTGCATTTAATAAAATTAGGGAAAAATGCCCTTTATAAAGGTTAAAAAATATATAACCTTATAATAGTTATAATAACCTTATAATAGTTCTAATATCATAGTTCTAACTGGATGACTCGTTCATGTCTTCCTCTGCAAAACGGGGAAAAACATCTAATTTATCAAACTGTTTCCCAATATACACCGCGTTATTAATAGCTCGAATGATTTATACTTCGTGAGAGAAAATAAAAATCAGTTTTCTCACCTGCCTCCGTCGCTTCCACAAAAAGACGAAAGTGGAGCCCGTTTGTTTGTTTGTTTATTTGTTGTTAGATTATAAATGATGCGGATCAGCGTCGCGAATGAACATTAGTTCAGCTCCACCCACTGCTGTTTTTTTTATTTTATTTTATTTTTTAAATAAATTTAATAAAAAAAATTAATAATAAAAGTTTATTCTTGAAGACGGTTTCATCATGTTTATCATGTTTCAACTTTTTTTATTTTTTTATTTTTTTATTATTGAAGTGTCAAATTTACAACAATAACTGGCTTAGTCAATTCACAGAAATATCATTGCAAACAGGGAACGGAGCACGTAAAATAAAATACAACTTTAGGGAAAAAAAATAAAAATAAAATGACATAGAATAAAAATAAGACAGCAGTTAAGGGGCTTCAGTTCATTTTAAAGCATCAATAAAATTAAGCAATTTTCTTGCTGTTTTCTTCTTCATAAACAACAGGGACTAGTACAATGCAAATTCTCTCTTGAAGACAGAAAAAAGAGGCTGTGTCTTTATCCATTTACATTTGTGGATGAAAAATTTACCAGAGATAATTAAAGTGTTTAAAAGCATATAGTTTTTGTCCTTCATTATAATTCCAAATGTAATGTTATCTCTAGTGAAACTAGAGAGACTGTAGATAAGGCTCCAACCAATCATACATGTCACACCAGAATGTGTTACTGTAAGGGCAGAAGAAAAACAAATGATCCGTGGTCTCTATTTCTTCATCACAGAATATACAGTTTGTTAGATCAAATTTAAATCTACGTGAGAGATTGAAGGATAAATGTCATTCATGACTTTGAAGTGAAGCTCTTTACCTTTTGGTGATATAGGTCATTTAAAAAAGTCTGTGCGCAGTTTTTTCAGAGAAGAATGATTGAAGATAAGAGAAGATGCATTTCGGCTGTATTGCATTAGGTATAAGGTCAGAGTAAAGAGATCACGGAACACTTTGTTTTGCAGAGTCCTACTACAGAACTGGTGACCAGCAATCATCAATGAAGGGAGAAGAGGAGGGTTGAGCAAATGAGGTAGTGCATTTTTTGCAAGGCAGAAGGGATGCTTTGGATAACCATATCATAATGTTTACGATTGCACTGAAAATTAAATTTTGTACCAAAATCTTCAAAAGATAAAATATTAGCCATTTCATCTTTAAGGTTCCGTTTATACAATCAAAGTCTATGGCTTGTAGCCCACCATCTTCATAGTCTTTCACTATAGTTGCTTTTTTTTAGATAATGGGGTTTTCTTTTCCAGATGTAATCAAAGTTTAATGTATTGATGGATTTAGCAGCTTTTTTAGGGATAGACAGAGAAAAGGCTGGGTAAATACACCTGGAAAGGCTTTCCATTTTGGTTATAAAGATGCGACCAAACAGAGAAAGATCTCTATTTAACCATCTGTTCAATCTTAATTTACATTCATCCATTTTGTTCCATACATTTAATGTTGCACTCAACTTAGTATCTTTGGTGTATACCCAAGTATACACCATACTACACCATACAAATACTATGTATACCCAAGTATTTGACTGCAGTTTTAATAGGGATACCAATACCATATGCTGCCTCAAGGTGGCAGTCATGTATAGATAACAACTCACACTTTTTTAGATTCAGTTGTAACCCAGATGCTTTTGAAAATGAGTCTATAGTTTCAGTAGCCTTTGGGACCTGCTCAAGATTTTTAAGGAATAGAGTGGTGTCGTCGGCCAGCTGACTTATAACTATTTGGTTATCAAATACATTTAACTGTTCAATATCTGAATTTTTAATGAGGATTGACAACATTTCAGCTGCAATTATGAAGAGCGAGGGTGATATGGGACAGCCTTTAATACCTCTGTTGATCGTGAAGCGAGGCGTAGTGACACACGGACCGTGTACTTTTTGATCATTTCATTTCCTGTTTGGAATGGAATAACGAGAAATGAAAACCAGCTCGTTTATTCGTTTTTTAGTTTAGTTTAAAAAAAGAAAAAAAAAAGGAAAAAAAATGGCTCGATTTTTCATTTTTCGTTAGTGGTTTACAAATCGGTTTATGGGTTCGATATTTCATTCGCACAGGTGGGTGGCGCTGAAACGCCCCTTTCATCTGATTGGTCGAAACGCTCCGCCTTCAGTAAGCGACGAGCTTTTCTTTCTGTCAGGCAGAATAAGAGTCAGTACGAGTGCGGCACTGACAATGCACTTTAATAAAATAATGTCTGAGAAACCACCACTCACTGGTAATACGCACAATATTTGAAGCAGAAATATGTTGCTGGTCACGTAATTCGTGTTGCTGAGACTTGCAAGTGACCCCAATAATGTGAGCCACAGTATTTAACAGATTATTTTAGCATGATGTATTTCCCATTGATTAATACAGTGCAAATAGTTCCGTCTCTTTGGATAAAAGGGAAGTGGAAATAAAAATCAATAATAGGCTGAACTGTACCATGATAATATGTCCGTAACATTAGATGTCCGTAGATGACCTACTCATAACTGTTACATTAGAGTTAGGGGATCACACAGTTTGTACAGTGTAAAAGGGTGGGAGACATGACATGCAATTCTACCCGTCCATGATGTCATAACCTAATAAAAATGGATATTTGTTAAAAATATATATCTTCATGTTGTTCCTCTGACTAGATATTATTACCGCATACCATAGCTGTAGTTGGTGTATAAAGACCTCTACTTCAAATTTTTATCTAAACATCAAAATTGTCATGTGGTGTGACTGTCCGGGATATGTGTGGCCTTACTAATATGACAATATATATCAGCAAAGTATAAATAATTGATAGATTTACAGTTTAAGTAACAGACTTAGGCTATTTAAACAGACACAGAAAGTGTTGATGTCTGTGTATGATTTGACACTGCAATTTATATTTTGAACAGGCAATAATTTGGACATCATTATGATGAAGAGGTCCACACTCAACCAGGAAGTTGCAGAGTCATCTCTGGAGTGGTTTGCAAGGTCAAGAGGTGAGTTCTGGCTTTTTAATTTTTAATTAAAAAGCTCTGTATCTGATATACTCACTAGTGGTCAATGTTTTGTGTCTTATGGTGTGACATTATTTATATAAAAATGAAACACTTTTATACGAATTTTACTTATTAATTCTTAAAATTCATCCCTGCCATGTGGCAATTTACATGCTAAGTATAAGCTAGCTGTTTTTAGTTAACCAAGAGATTAGCTTAACTGAACAAAACGTCATATGGTGTGACATTGTATGTATCATATGGTGTGACTGTTTTTCTAAGTCACACCATATGATATATTTGTCACACAATATTACATACACCTTTTTTAATGATAAATAAATAACTATTCAAAACATATTCAATGAATTAAATTACATATACAATTAATGTATTTCTTTTCAATTTTATAATTAATTTAACCATGTTTCACCATATTTGCAATGCTTTGCCTATTAAAAGATTCAATGTTTTGTCTGTCAGGCAGAAATGTCAAGTAAAGAGAGGACACAAAAATACAGGGAAAGACTCAATGCTGACCATGCAAGGAGAGAGCAGGTCCTGAGGGAAAGGAGGAAAAAGTAAAGAGATCATGCCAGTTCACACAGAACAGACGCCTACTATAGGGATGAAAGTCTAGGCCACAACATAGTGTAACTTCAACACATGATACTATTATCAAGATGGTGAAACTGAAAGGAACGAAAATCAAGCGTAGCGTTAGTTCTGGCAGGTCACGTTAGTCAAGCTCGCATCAGTGACCCTCAGCTGATCCACATCTACCTATAGGAATACGACGCCTATCACCGTATACATACACTCACCTAAAGGATTATTAGGAACACCTGTTCAATTTCTCATTAATGCAATTATCTAATCAACCAATCACATGGCAGTTGCTTCAATGCATTTAGGGGTGTGGTCCTGGTCAAGACAATCTCCTGAACTCCAAACTGAATGTCAGAATGGGAAAGAAAGGTTATTTAAGCAATTTTGAGCGTGGCATGGTTGTTGGTGCCAGACGGGCCGGTCTGAGTATTTCACAATCTGCTCAGTTACTGGGATTTTCACGCACAACCATTTCTAGGGTTTACAAAGAATGGTGTGAAAATGGAAAAACATCCAGTATGCGGCAGTCCTGTGGGCGAAAATGCCTTGTTGATGCTAGAGGTCAGAGGAGAATGGGCCGACTGATTCAAGCTGATAGAAGAGCAACTTTGACTGAAATAACCACTCGTTACAACCGAGGTATGCAGCAAAGCATTTGTGAAGCCACAACACGCACAACCTTGAGGCGGATGGGCTACAACAGCAGAAGACCCCACCGGGTACCACTCATCTCCAATACAAATAGGAAAAAGAGGCTACAATTTGCACGAGCTCACCAAAATTGGACAGTTGAAGACTGGAAAAATGTTGCCTGGTCTGATGAGTCTCGATTTCTGTTGAGACATTCAGATGGTAGAGTCAGAATTTGGCGTAAACAGAATGAGAACATGGATCCATCATGCCTTGTTACCACTGTGCAGGCTGGTGGTGGTGGTGTAATGGTGTGGGGGATGTTTTCTTGGCACACTTTAGGCCCCTTAGTGCCAATTGGGCATCGTTTAAATGCCACGGCCTACCTGAGCATTGTTTCTGACCATGTCCATCCCTTTATGACCACCATGTACCCATCCTCTGATGGCTACTTCCAGCAGGATAATTTACCAAGGTTATTATAGTTTTGCATTTTTAAATTAGTTTTTATTTTAATGTCATTTTCAAATTTCCTATAAATTTCAGTTTAGTTTTAGTTAGTTTCATTAATGGTTTTGTTAGTTTTAGTTTAGTTTTTATTTTGTGAACACATTTCTATTTAGTTTTTATAGTTTAGCAGAGTTAACAGAACATTTCCAGTTAAAGACATTTAATTTCAGCAAAGTTTAATGTTTGCAGTTTACATTTAACTCTTGTGAAAAAACCTCTAAATAATAAAAATTAAATAATTGTTTGAGGATGAACAAAGAACCAAACAAATGCAACTAAAAAGTAAAAATTATATAATAATATTAAAAATGAAATCTTGTTAAACGTGGTGTATAAGAAAAAGATATGCGTATGATTATAATGATTATTCTTTAAGGTTATTTCTATGATTAATCCTTTCAAACATTATTCTTGTATTGATCCATTTATGCTTTCTGTCTATTGCATCGTTTAAAATCATATAATCATAGTTATACACATATTCAAATGTTCTCTTCAGACCAGACATTTATTATACTTCTACTCTGACAAATATACGTCTATTTCTGGGCTATAGACATGCTATTTGTTTTTTCCGTTTTCTGCTCAGTGTGGTATCTTGTCTAATATGTGTGGTATAGGCCTATCTTGTTTAGGCTAGTTTCACATGAGATGGTTATCTTATTAATTGTGGAATTAAGGTACAGCTGTATTTGCATGAGGTGGAAATACTTATTTGGGCCTTTCTGCTTCTTAGGGCTGGTTCACACAGAAAGCGGTTTTGCTTTGAAAAACGGAAAAAAAGACGCGGGCACAGTGGGGAAAAAGCGCAAGGTCTCGATACGTGTCTTTTAAAAGTTTAACTTATTTTAACTTGAGTGCAGCGTTTTTAGAGCGTCGTGTCATGCACGTGATGTTGCAGAAGACGCGAGACTCAAGTGCAATGGTCATACATTGAAAAATAAAGTAGCACAGTGGAAAAAAGTGATTTTCCGGTAGGCTTATTTAGGAGAGCTTATTAATTACGAAAACGATTATTTATTTCTGCGAATTATTATTTTGTTTCAGTTAGTTTTTCAGTAACTGTTGTTAGTTTCGTTTAGTTTTAGTTTTTCATTAATGTTGAAATTTCTATTTTATTTCAGTTTACGAAAATGTTTTTTGACCAATAGTTTTAGTCTTAGTTTCAGTTTTCGTTTACGAAAATAACCTTGTAATGCACCATGTCACAAAGCTCGAATCATTTCAAATTGGTTTCTTGAACATGACAATGAGTTCACTGTACTAAAATGGCCCCCACAGTCACCAGATCTTAACCCAATAGAGCATCTTTGGGATGTGGTGGAACGGGAGCTTCGTGCCCTGGATGTGCATCCCACAAATCTCCATCAACTGCAAGATGCTATCCTATCAATATGGGCCAACATTTCTAAAGAATGCTTTCAGCACCTTGTTGAATCAATGCCACGTAGAATTAAGGCAGTTCTGAAGGCGAAAGGGGGTCAAACACAGTATTAGTATGGTGTTCCTAATAATCCTTTAGGTGAGTGTATATAAGCTCCTTCAGTGTTATCAGCAGTTATCGCGTTTCTCAGGAGCGAATTACCCTCCTCCCTCCCCAGCTCCTCCTCTCGCCCAGTCAGGATTTGGCATTCTGATTCCCCTTGAATCAGAATAAATTCTCGATTATGTTGTACTTTAAAATCTTGAATTAAATATATTTGCAAACTTTAATGCTGGTTCTGTTCTGTTTACCCCAAGGAGGGTTATTGCTGCTCTCCCTGCTCTTATCCATGCTAGGCCTCATGGATGCGCAGGGAGTTCTCGCCCAGAACGGAACCATACCGCCAATCCAAACTGTGTGCTAATTGTCAATCGTATTTGACGGTAGTGGTCCTGACAGAAATATCTTAATTACATATTTTTCATTACCAGGTATAAAGAGAAGAAACAAAAGGGAAAACTCAAGGCATTCAGTGTACAGTCTCTTCCTCCTTCAAGACAAGAAAAAATGAGAGAGATGTGGAGAGATGCACAAAAGAAATACAGAACCTGAATATGAACCTGACCCCTCCATCTCTTGAAGCATCACTGAATGAAGATAACTCCCAAGGCGTCAAAAACTGAAGCATGGTCAAGCGCCCCCGGCGTCACATAGAGGACTCAAAAAGGCGCCCCTCGCGTCACTCTGTGACTAATTTGGAACTACGTTGCTTTCAATGGGAAACCTGCGGCGTCAAAAACAGACGCAAATTTTATCAGTAGGAAATCGCGCTGAAGAAGTCTCATTCCGACACAACACATCGCGATATTTGGAATCAGTTCACGTGTGCCAGATGTTGATAAGTAGTTTAAATACGCTTTCTTCCTAGTAATAATGTTTGATATAATGTATGTTCTGTTTGTCGATATTAATCAGATTAGCTCATGTTCAGTCACTGCATTATATCTGTCATCTCCACGGAGGTTTTGCGTTTCATTACTTTCTAATTCAAAACAGGGTGATTAAACATTGTCTGTCACGTGACGTGCTATAGGCCTAGGCCTTCAATCAGTTAATCATATTCATTTCAGGTTTAAAGTAGTACAATTAGTTCCAAAGTGGTAGTAGAAGCACAGTAAATACAACACTTACCATGCTTTAACCACAGTAACATTAGGTTTACTGTGATAAGTGTAGTAAAAAGACAGTAAATACTTACCATGCTTTTACCACACTATTGGAAGTTTTAATGTGATTTATTATAAATGCACAGTAACCACAACGCTTACCATGCTTTTACCACAGTAACATTAGTTTTACTGTGATAAGTGTAGTAAAAAGACAGTAATCACAATACTTACCATGCTTTTACCACACTATTGGAAGTTTTAATGTGATTTAATATATGCATATTAAAATCCAAAATGTGTAAGGTAAATCAGTACTTTTTCCTTTAAATAATCCTATATATTATACATAATGATATTTTCTTTTCTCTTTTTTCAGCTGAAAAGACCAAAAGGGCCTTTCGGACTCAGTCAGCCCATTATTGTATGAGGAGAAGTAAACGGAGGAGACGGACAGCTGCAAAGGCAAATATTCGCAATGGTATGTATGTGTTGGTTTTAACCCTTAATCAAACATTTTATCAAGCATTTGTTGTTTCTTAAAACCTTTTCTTACAAAACCCATAGCCCAATCAGTACAAACATAGTCTCAGAGTCTTAATAATTCACAAGATTTAACAAGTTGTCAAATACTCTTACATATTTGTACACTCGTACACAATCCTGCAGCTTTTACTCCTACTGCTGTCATTGGCTACTGCCTCAATTCCTGTACATATTTATCGCAATATTTGTAAATCAGTTGCACCCCTTCTTGGAAAGTAGTCGGATGTCCCACACACTGTCAGAAAGTTTATAGTAATTGCATTGTATTCTTTAAAATTATTACAAATTGGACCCTGTCTGTTCATGTTCCAATGATACATGATGTGTCTCCACACCTCATAACCTTCCTCTGTTTGCAAGAGTGGAAAAGCTAATCTTAATTGTCACATGACATCAGATACTCGATTATTTTGTCGTAATCAGATCAGTTACACTGCTGATACCTGTCCTGTTTGCATTTAAATCATTTTATTTTTAAACAATTCAGATTCAGATGATTATTGCTTGCCATTAAAGACATACTTTTAATCATGCCCACATATCAGTGAACTTATTACATAAATGCATTTAACATTTAATTATGCAACTCTCTTTACAGAAAAATATCCCACAGTTATGGATAAACTCACAACATCATCCAACATGTGTCCAGCGAGATACACCCTTTGGCTCTGTCTCAGTTTCTGAAAGTCTTCATGTGAAGTCCCACTCCTCCTTGTGATCTGTTTGATATATGCAGTACCAATATTGAAAATAGTGATTTATCTTTTTCCATATTGTTAAAGCATTTTGTTTTCTCTTTTCAGCTTCATAAACTGTACTTGATGTCTGCCTTTATCAAAAAAGTGTCAGTGCTCATCAGGTGTTTTGCTAAAGGACATATTCATTGCCATCCATTAGTTCTAGTCATGCAGTGACTTCATGATGCAATAGACAAATGTATATTTCTGCAAGTGTATATAGCAAGTGTTTGTCCGAACAATTGAAGATAATGAGAGTGTTCAGGAAAACCTTTTGAAAACAATCAATATTTTTGTAATTGTTTTTGGTGCTGAAAGTTTTTTATTCTGAGTTTGTTACCTTTACATTTAGATGGACTTAATGTCTTACATTTAGCTTAATTAAACCTTGTATTAAGATGTGGTCACTATAGTAAATGTCCACCATAACTACATCTATGGTATCATTATATCACTACCTGGTTAATGTAAATGTAATATACCCGTGAATGTATTTTATAGAAGCATTTTCTTGCTGACATTTATAATCATTAACTATTTTAAGTTGCCTTTCATTTAGTTACAATAAAAGTGACCAATAATCACAAGGATATAGAATTAAACTTGAGAATGTAAAATGTTGTGCTTAAGTTTTTGCCTATTTGTTCTTTATAGGGAAGAAACAAATATATTTTCACATAACAAAGTTGAATCTCATCTCTTGGTTTGTAAAAATATTACTTCATCATACTAGCGATTTTTTTTTTAACATTACTGTATGTGTCACTATAATAGATTGCCCCTGTATGTATATATATATATATTGATAACTGATTTGTATACTGTTGTTCAGTAGTTTTGGCACTACAATTGTCTTCAAACAGTTTAACATTAAATATTGGAAAATGCTTTCAAAATTGTGTGCATTCATGATGCTTTTGTATCATTTTGAATACCTTTGATATACTATACATACACTGTAAATGTTAGAAGCACTTTAGTAGGCCATGCAATTATCTTTAATTAAAATACTACAAAACTACCCCTGCTGTAGGCCATTGCTTAGAAAAAAAGTTTCTCTTTCAAATGTATTTATGCATCAGTCTAATCAAATAAGCAAATTTGTGTCATTGATCATGTGAACTCGTTTTTAGATGGTATTTAAGGTATCTATCCCTGCAGCCGGAACCAGAAGAGATCTGTCATCATTTACCATAAATGGGCAAGTAAGTGTGACGCATCTGTTCAGCTGGGTTGTCATTGGCTGTGACTTTATCGCAGAACTCGCTCTGATTGGACTATCGTTTAACCCATATAAAACGGCGCTTCATGTTACAAAGTATGTTTTGGTGTTATTATTACGTTAGTTACACATTAAGTTAACTATAAAATGTCTCTATGTTGTGAGAAATTACTCCTTTACCGAGATCCCAACCCTAACCCTAAGCATGTCTGCACATTTCAATGAACTACAGTACCATGCTTCCTGTTCCATTGATAGAATGACAGAGATATGTGGGTAATGTAGTTTAAAACGTTTAGTAATGAAACAATAAATGTTAAATAAATAATACATTTAATGGACAACTGGATATCTAAATTTGTTAATTGTGCAAACCTTTATGACATATATGAGGGACAGGCTGAAATTAGATATTTTACTGTGAGCTCTTTTTAAAAAACCTTTATGCCAGTTTTTCATATGTCTGAAAACTGTGCACAACATTATTTATTAAACAAAGCATAAGCAGTTGTCCTGCCGATTTTCTCTTTGATACAATAACCGGACTTTGAGTTACAGCCATTTGAAATGTGCATTTGTTTGCTCTTCTGTAGCTTGGCTGTACAATCTACACAGATCTACACACACTATTACTATTACACAAGGATAATGCACTATTCAGTAAAACAAAAACAAAAAACAGTGCCAACATTTCCTTTTCACCCCCTCTGATTGCTGCCTATATGCATGTGAAGGGGGTGGATTGGAATCCACTGCTGCTTCAATGTATATGTAATGAGTGATTATAATCAAGGTATTAATCAATATTTTTCCTTGTAAATATCAAATGGGTTGAATGACTTCTCTGGAGATTTTACTTTGTTATAGAAGTTATCAGTGTGATTACTGAAATGTTATTTTCATGTATTCTTTAATATCTATTTTATATTTGAATGCAGTAACATTGCTTGCCTAGTTATCCCAGCTTCCAGAAATTAAATAGGGACTAGTTTTGTGTTTGAGAAAGGTCTTCAACATGTTAAAACACATAGGGGTCATTGAAATCTATAGTGAGTCTATAGTCTATATACTAGAATGATCAACATGGATCATCTTCAATTATGCTTGAAGTGTTTATAGCAAGATAGCCCACTGCAGCCTCTTGTTATTCACATAGCTTCACTTTATTTCACTGAAAACTGGCATACATGCAAGTATGTGCAACTTTTGTTGCATTGTTGTCCCAAATATCATTCACCATATCTATTTTTTTTTTATCTCCTAAGTAAAAGAATCATGGTAATTAAATTATATGTAGGTGTTTTTAAATTATGAACTAAACTAAAGAGATAAGAAATTAAAATTTATCAAATAAAATGTTCTATTTACTGTACCAAACACCACTTTCAATAAACAATATTCACCATACTTTATTACACAACACTTTATTGGAGGACACAGCATAAAGTTGATCAAGTTAAAGACAAATGAAATTCAAGATAAATAAAAATGTGTCTTCAAAAATACATTAACATCATATGAATCCATTCACAGCTGCTGAAGCCACAAAACGAGTGTCAGAAAATCATATTCAGTCACCTACAGAAAACAGATTTGATATTGTGTTGAAAAATAATGATTCATTATCACAGCTAAACTGGTTTCTTGCTCTTCCCTGTACATGTCTCTATCGTGTTTGTGTTCTTCTTCCTCGTCTAAACAGTTTGTTCAGTTGTACCCTACAGTACAACAGATGAACAGAAGATGTGATCACTGATGTGGTGTAGCTTTTTCTCAACCAGAGGAAGAAGTCTCAACATCCCATGATGTCAGGCGTTCTCCAGTCCTGGTCTGAAAGTAAAACAAAAAACACAAACAATTCAAATGCAGTTGTTTAATGGACAGTCGGGTCAGCTTATGCTCTGCATGATTTAAAGCAGTGATGGTTTACTCTGGCCCTCAGCGTCCACTGTCCTGCAGGTTTAGCTCCAACCTCAAACCCACCAGCCTATTGTCTAGAAGTAAACCTGAAGACTTTGGTTAAAATTTTCAGATGTGCTCGATTAGGGTTGGAGGTTGACTCTTAACCTCAAAAAGGAGAACGCAAAAGGGCCAGAGTTGCCAGTTCCTTATTTAAATTTACGAAGCAGCAGTCAGTACATTATATAATATACACATTGAAGTATTATATATATATATATATATATATATTATATAAAATATTGCAGCACATAATATAAGCTAAGTACTGAACAAAAACAGTTTTACCCATATCAACAGCAGCCTATTTTAAAAGATTTTTAAGAAAGGCATGGTCTCTTTTGAGCCTTTGCTAGTGATGCTTGATTTCTTTCAAGACAACATACTCTTCTGTCAATTGTTTCAAGAGCTTCACTTGGTCAAAAACCAAGTGATAACCTATACAATGTAAAATTGTCAACATCAAATTATGTACAACATATTACAGCATTGTTTCAATATAAGACATACCAATGGACTCGCACACCTTTCTGTCTTCTTTGGGCACCAGATGTTCCTTCCTCACCGAAACAAAGGACTTATATCAACGCAAGCTAATCGAATAAGGACTGGTCTTCCTTCTCTGCTGTAAAACAAGAAAGTCTCGACTTACTCTATGTGCAATAACTATTGTTCTTAAAACATACAAATTAAGACGGTTATAATTCAGTTAATTTACCATGATTCAGGAGAGAGCATTTGATGAGTAAATACTGATTGCAATATTCTAGAAACTTTACCTGGAAAGGGCTGATCATGGCAAGATTTGCTGTGACTCACTAGTAGCTCTTGTGAGGGTTGGCTCTTAAAAGAGCTGTTGAGTTTGATATTGTAGAGATCTTTAAAAAAGGACTAAGTAATCCTGCAAAACAGAAAGGAAGGTAATTTTAATACATTACTTGCAAGTAGTCAGTTTATATATAACAGTAGGATTTATTTCTGTAAAGATTTTTGCATAATTAAATTTAAAATGCATTTATGTAATAAGTTCACTGATATGTGGGCATGATTAAAAGTATGTTTTTAATGGCAAGCAATAATCATATGAATTTGTTTAAAAATAAAATGATTTAAATGCAAACGGGACAGGTATCAGCAGTGTAACTGATCTGATTACGACAAAATAATCGAGTATCTGATGTCATGTGACAACAGTATACAAATCAGTTATTAATATATATATATATATACATACAGGGGCAATCTATTATAGTGACACATACAGTAATGTTAAAAAAAAATCGCTAGTATGATGAAGTAATATTTTTACAAACCAAGAGATGAGATTCAACTTTGTTATGTGAAAATATATTTGTTTCTTCCCTATAAAGAACAAAAATAGGCAAAAACTTAAGCACAACATTTTACATTCTCAAGTTTAATTCTATATCCTTGTGATTATTGGTCACTTTTATTGTAACTAAATGAAAGGCAACTTAAAATAGTTAATGATTATAAATGTCAGCAAGAAAATGCTTCTATAAAATACATTCACGGGTATATTACATTTACATTAACCAGGTAGTGATATAATGATACCATAGATGTAGTTATGGTGGACATTTACTATAGTGACCACATCTTAATACAAGGTTTAATTAAGCTAAATGTAAGACATTAAGTCCATCTAAATGTAAAGGTAACAAACTCAGAATAAAAAACTTTCAGCACCAAAAACAATTACAAAAATATTGATTGTTTTCAAAAGGTTTTCCTGAACACTCTCATTATCTTCAATTGTTCGGACAAACACTTGCTATATACACTTGCAGAAATATACATTTGTCTATTGCATCATGAAGTCACTGCATGACTAGAACTAATGGATGGCAATGAATATGTCCTTTAGCAAAACACCTGATGAGCACTGACACTTTTTTGATAAAGGCAGACATCAAGTACAGTTTATGAAGCTGAAAAGAGAAAACAAAATGCTTTAACAATATGGAAAAAGATAAATCACTATTTTCAATATTGGTACTGCATATATCAAACAGATCACAAGGAGGAGTGGGACTTCACATGAAGACTTTCAGAAACTGAGACAGAGCCAAAGGGTGTATCTCGCTGGACACATGTTGGATGATGTTGTGAGTTTATCCATAACTGTGGGATATTTTTCTGTAAAGAGAGTTGCATAATTAAATGTTAAATGCATTTATGTAATAAGTTCACTGATATGTGGGCATGATTAAAAGTATGTCTTTAATGGCAAGCAATAATCATCTGAATCTGAATTGTTTAAAAATAAAATGATTTAAATGCAAACAGGACAGGTATCAGCAGTGTAACTGATCTGATTACGACAAAATAATCGAGTATCTGATGTCATGTGACAATTAAGATTAGCTTTTCCACTCTTGCAAACAGAGGAAGGTTATGAGGTGTGGAGACACATCATGTATCATTGGAACATGAACAGACAGGGTCCAATTTGTAATAATTTTAAAGAATACAATGCAATTACTATAAACTTTCTGACAGTGTGTGGGACATCCGACTACTTTCCAAGAAGGGGTGCAACTGATTTACAAATATTGCGATAAATATGTACAGGAATTGAGGCAGTAGCCAATGACAGCAGTAGGAGTAAAAGCTGCAGGATTGTGTACGAGTGTACAAATATGTAAGAGTATTGTACGAATTTGACAACTTGTTAAATCTTGTGAATTATTAAAGGTCCCATGACATGAAATTTTCACTTTCTGAGGTTTTTTAACATTAATATGAGTTCCTCTAGCCTGTATATGGTCCCCAAGTTTCTAGAAATTTCAATCGGTGTAAATCGAGCTTTTGCTATCTTTCTCTGCCTTTGAGAAAATGGAGGCTCATACGCGCTGATCTTGAATCTCCTCCTTATGACGTCATAAGGAGGAAATGTTACCTCCCCTGTCTCTGCTTTGCCCGCCCAGAGAATATTTTCCGCCCATGAGAAAATGCGCTAGGAAGTAGGAATGTGCGCGCGCGATTTTAGTTTGTCCACGAGAGATATTATGGCTTTTGAGCGAGCGAAGCATAACAATTGCTCAATAATTGGATGTACAAATGAACACCAAAGGGTCAATACAGAGCTGGGCTTGCTGAACGTCTGAAACTAAAGTCTGGATCACTCTCTTCTCAGCTAACGTTACACACCTCGGACAAGTAAGTCAACTAATGATATATAAGTGTGTTGCTTTACTGTTTATGGTTACCTAGATTGTTACACGTAGAATGTGGCTGTAACATTATCTATGCAGCTATGCAGTTTATGTGTGTGAATACACACACTGTAACGCGAGTGTTGTACACGTCTTTGTTATTTGGATAACTGTTTTCCTGTTGGTTATATGGCGCGCGCGATATCCGCATTTCAAGATCGCAGAGCTTGATGTAATTGTAATAAGATAAATTACAGACGTTACAGATCTCTCATGAAAAGGCAACAGTAGGTTCGCGTTAGCTACATGATAATAACTGTAAACCATCCGAATAAAGTACCGTATCCAGACATAATATTTTAAACTAACCATTCGGAAACGTCCTGCTGGAGCCGCTGAGTTGCAACTTCTTCATCCGTTGCTTCTCCATCCGGATCAGATTCTGGGTCAAACTGAAATGCTTGAAAGACTGCGTGTCTTCGTGCCATTGCAATATCCAACGTAAACATGCACGCCACGGTACCGTTGGAGGGTGGGTGTGGCCTTGACCATCTTGCGCCGCCTTTCTCCTCCTCATTATCATTTAAGGCTACAGACACCGAAACGGCCCGTCTGAAGGAAGCTCATTCTGGGACTGGGTTGTAGTGGCTATAATTCTGCACCGAGGCTGAATTTTTGGAAAGAGATTTCAGATACAGTACTAGGGACCACTAAGGCCTATATTAAAGCCTACAAAAAGTAGCATGTCATGGGACCTTTAAGACTCTGAGACTATGTTTGTACTGATTGGGCTATGGGTTTTGTAAGAAAAGGTTTTAAGAAACAACAAATGCTTGATAAAATGTTTGATTAAGGGTTAAAACCAACACATACATACCATTGCGAATATTTGCCTTTGCAGCTGTCCGTCTCCTCCGTTTACTTCTCCTCATACAATAATGGGCTGACTGAGTCCGAAAGGCCCTTTTGGTCTTTTCAGCTGAAAAAAGAGAAAAGAAAATATCATTATGTATAATATATAGGATTATTTAAAGGAAAAGGTACTGATTTACCTTACACATTTTGGATTTTAATATGCATATATTAAATCACATTAAAACTTCCAATAGTGTAGTAAAAGCATGGTAAGTATTGTGATTACTGTCTTTTTACTACACTTATCACAGTAAAACTAATGTTACTGTGGTAAAAGCATGGTAAGCGTTGTGGTTACTGTGCATTTATAATAAATCACATTAAAACTTCCAATAGTGTGGTAAAAGCATGGTAAGTATTTACTGTCTTTTTACTACACTTATCACAGTAAACCTAATGTTACTGTGGTAAAAGCATGGTAAGTGTTGTTTTTACTGTGCTTCTACTACCACTTTGGAACTAATTGTACTACTTTAAACCTGAAATGAATATGATTAACTGATTGGAGGCCTAGGCCTATAGCACGTCACGTGACAGACAATAGGCTTGTTTGAGATGAGCAAAATCTGCGCAGAACCGATCACCGGTGATCAGCGCGAGATGCATGCCGGTTAGAAATGTGTCCGAGTGCGGTCCTCCTTGCTCTGTGCTGCGTTCCAGTCCACTTTTAGACATGCACTTGCGAACTTCCCTAAGCACTTCCCCTCGGGGGAATCCCTGCCGCCATTTTGAAGTGCGTTCCACTTCGTGAAGTGGACGAGGGAAGTTTAGATGGACAGACCCTCGTTCCCTCGATTTTGACAGAGGGAGCGAGTCTACTTCATATGTACACTTCAGGCACCTATATGTCCCACAATGCAGTACGATTGTAACGTCACCACAGATCTCGTTTTATCACCACCACAACAGACAACTCTATGATATATTATATTTTTTATTTTTTATTTAAAACAACCCAAACACACATATAAACATTTGGATGCTGCATTAAACAAATTCTTAAAGGAAAAAAAATGTACATAATAAATCAACTACATAGCTGATTCCAAGTGATCAAGGGCTTAGGACGTTCCAATTCAGCCCATTGCAGTTTCCGCCAGTAGTGGGCACTCGCAATGACGTACATCCGAGTGAACGAGACGGAGGGAAGTTAGCAAGTGAAGGGCATGACAACTTTGGACTGGAACGCAGCCCTGATGTCATGCTGACGTATGTCAAAAGTCTCTCGCGAGCGCAAGGCGCATGTGTCGGATTCTGCAGTCCAGCGCAGTTGCTCTCCACCGACTGCGCTGATCAAAAGCATGATGGGAAACGACTTGCTGACGACACAGCTTAATGCTCATTGGTTAAAACAACTGTGATGTATTGTTCTCTTTTAAAATGTTTGATTTTAAAACTCTAATATAATGTTTTATGTGTATATGTTATGTGTGAATATTCCCAAACTATCTGACAGTGCGATCTCTTTAGGTTATGCAATTACATTTTTATGAAAAAAAAAACAAACAAAAAACACATATGTCTGTAAAGAAAAAAATATTGATAAACATGTATTTGGAATGGAATTAAATAACAAGTAGCCTACTTTGGGTGTCTTGTTCATTTTATTTATTTTCATATAAAAGCAACAGAACTTGAATTACATCCAGTTTATTAGCAACACTGTGCACGAGCGTGAATCCCGTGAATCCCGCGATATCCATCTTTGATCCCACAGGTGTCAGATCCACTATGAGAAGAGAGAACTGTCCGGCTTGCCTGCGCTTTTTTCACTCCTCCTCTCACTGCAGCCGCCTACTCTCGCATACATTTCAGGCGAGGCAAGGCGCATCTCAAACAAGCCTAATGTTTAATCACCCTGTTTTGAATTAGAAAGTAATGAAACGCAAAACCTCCGTGGAGATGACAGATATAATGCAGTGACTGAACATGAGCTAATCTGATTAATATCGACAAACAGAACATACATTATATCAAACAATATTACTAGGAAGCAAGCGTATTTACACTACTTACCAACATCTGGCACACGTGAACTGATGCCAAATATCGCGATGTGTTGTGTCGGAATGAGACTTCTTCAGCGCGATTTCCTACTGATAAAAATAGGCTTGTTTGAGATGCGCCTTGCCTCGCCTGGAATGTATGCGAGAGTAGGCGGCTGCAGTGAGAGGAGGAGTGAAAAAAGCGCAGGCAAGACGGACAGTTCGCTCTTCACGCAGTGGATCTGACACCTGCGAGATCAAAGATGGATATCGCGGGATTCACGGGATTCACGCTCGTGCACAGTGTTGCTAATAAACTGGATGGAATTTAAGTTCTGTTGCTTTTATATGAAAATAAATATAATGAACAAGACACCCATAAGTAGCCTACTTATTTAATTCCATTCCAAATACATGTTTATCAATCTTTTTTTTCTTTAATACAGACATGTGTTTTTATTATTATTATTTTTTTAATAAAAATTACATTGCATAACCCATAGAGATCGCACTGTCAGATAGTTTGGGAATATTCACACATAACGTATACACATAAAACATGATATCAGAGTTTTAAAATCAAACATTTTAAAAGAGAAATACATCACAGTTGTTTAAACCAATGAGCATTAAGCTGTGTCGTCAGTAAGTCGTTTCCCATCATGCTTTTGATCAGCGCAGTCGGTGGAGAGCAACTGCGCTCGACTGCAGAATCCGACATGTGCGGCTTGCGGTCGCGAGAGTTTTTTGACATACGTCAGCATGACATCAGAGCAAGGCGGACCGCACTCGGACACATTTCTAACCGGCATGCATCTCGCGCTGATCACCGGTGATCGATTCTGCGCAGATTTTGCTCATCTCAAACAAGCCTATTCGCGTCTGTTTTTGACGCCGCAGGTTTCCCATTGAAAGCAACGGAGTTCCAAATTAGTCACAGAGTGACGCGAGGGGCGCCTTTGGAGTCCTCTGTGTGACGCCGGGGGCGCTTGACCATGCTTCAGTTTTTGAAGCCTTGGGAGTGAGAACGGGTTGTAATGCTGTGGCATTGTATTCAATAAAATACAGTTTTTTGCATTGACAAATTGTGGAGTGGTGCAGTTCATCATATAGCGTGACACTATATAATTTGGTGTGACATTCAGAATTGTGCCAGTAAAAATACTTCCTTAATTATAAATCATAAAAAAGTCAGGGGAACACAAGAGAAATAGTATCAGCAAGAGTCACAAGCATTTTCATACATTTATAACTGGGTTTAACATAATTAATCTAAAATATCTGGAAAGGCTGAGGAGAGATGACTTACTTTGCATGATGATTTAGAAAAACAATAAAAATTTAATGAATCTGCACAAAAGAAATGTAAAATCTTAAGATAGTAATGATAATGATTTATGTTGAAGTTAGTTACTTAGGGAGAGAGTATAGGGGAGAGCGGGGCACAACCTAACGCTTTTTGACTTTCTCGGTTTGTGTAAATCTACTTATGGTTCAGAGTATTTATTTTTTCCCACATTAATTTCCCACATGTCTAGTACAATTATGTGGTTTTGTTTTATTAATACAGTATATACTTTTTTCTTGACATACCCCGAAAGAATGGAAGTGAAATGTGACAACATGCCCCATAGGTGGGGGTACATTGTAACATGTGTGGGGCACATTGTAACATAACATATGACAGCTTAAAATGTTATCTGATCTAATAAAAAAAATATACAAAACAAACTAAAATATTTTCTAAATAAAATACAATTAAAAAACGTTTTCATATAAAATAATGGCAATTTTTAATAATTTAATATAAACAAATTTTTGAATTTTGACTACGAACACATGAAAACACAGCTATACAACATAGTTCAAAACAAATAAATAATTAGTCATTTCTGAACATTGACTCTCAGTCTTTATTCACCTTTTTATCACGTTTTCCCAATAAAATTAATAAAAGTATAGAATACAATAGCATATTTCTAATAGGGGCACATTGTAACGCTGTGTTACAACATGCCCCGGCCTGCACAACTGGGGTTTAAACCCTGCTAGTGTCTTCTGCTAGTTAGCGAAGCATTAAAGAACTATCTCAACTGTTAAATAACATCTTGGAGATTAAAATAATATCAGATTTGTCTTATTTTAAATAAACACAAAAAATAGAGATGAAAAATTAACTTAAGTAAGAAATGTACTTTTGCTATGGTTTAATAAATGTCTATGGATATCTTCAAAAAAAAACCAAATTTTGGCGGAAATTTTTTTTCTATATAGTGTTGACATGGCAACTAGTAAATACACAAAGTTTCGTCATCCAAGCATGTGCGGAAGTATTTAAAACAAGCGTGTTACAACTAGCCCCGCGTTAGGTTGTGCCCCGCGCTCCCCTATCCCATTTTCATTTTATATAGAATAACTTTTATGTCACACCATTTGACAATTTTAGGCACGAATGCAACAAATTGGTGAATAAATCCAATTTCAAATACAAAATCTAAAAGACCACATATATTTTGGGAAATGCAAGAGTCAGTACAACACAACTCAATATTTTTTATGCCTAATATTTGAAGTAAAAAATAAAAACTTATATGTCAACCACCCAAAAATCATTATGTCTAAAGTTCCCATTAAACATGAAAACCCAACAACCCAATGGGAATATATCCTTGTTTTCAACCACAATACAACGTCTGTCCAATGTTGGAGATTAATGTCAATCTGGCGTTGGATTCTGACATCAACCTGATTTTCATTTTCAACGTTGGGTTTGCTCTTCTAAATGTGAATTTTGTCATTGTTTTGGAGCACACTAGCTTATAGATAACAGTAAGGCTAACATATTCATACGAAAGGCAAAAAAACTTTAAATAGGGCACTATTTGAGGGAACAGCCGGGTGTCGGAAACCATTGTGGACGTGAGTGACTTATTCAATCTCACATTCAATCCCACTGGAACTGTGCTCTAGAAATAAATGTGATATTGATATGAGGGCAGGCATAGATTCAGAGGCATAAGGTACTGTAAGTACACACAACAATAATAAAACAATGCATTGAGATTTACTTTTGATACTTAGGACCTTTAAAAACGAGTACTTCTGTACTTTTACTGAAGTAAAAATCGGTCTGTTGTGGAAAAATTCATCTTTTCTTTGTATTTTATTTTCAATGATTTAACAAACGAATGCCATGCGTTCTTTGGCTGTATTTTGAGTTTCTTTTATGATATTGATACAGCTGCAGGGGGGGTGTGTGTGAGATTTCAGAGGTAAGGAGATTCCCGTGCTGGGGAGGGGTCAAGGGGGGTCCCTTTTGTTCCTTGGGCTGTGGTGGGTGACAAGAGATAACACTATAAAAATGCTGGCCAACCTCTGCTCTGGGTCTCACTCCACCTGCAGCTGGTCTGTGGATGGACTGGGAACATTTCTTGCAAGAAATAAATATCTTTTAAGGACAATTTGAATCATTGATGTCTCTTATGCCTGATGCTGTTTTGTTAGTTATTTGTTTTTGCCTCAACAAATTGGTGTCAGAACGTGGGATCCATGAGGTTTCTTCTGGCCCTGAGAAAGCAGATTGACGGACTGATCACCCTAAAGCACAAAAGGCTTTAGTCTTACCTCGCCGAATTGAGAGAGAAGAGCCAAAACTGCTATCAGGGCCAGGAGGAACCCACTGGATTCAGAAAGGCAGTAAAAGCATCTCGGGTAAGAGACAGTTAAATTATTTTATTTTTTATTTGTGGGTGTAAATTGATATGACTGTGAATGAACCATGTTGGCTGAGACTGTCTCTTTGGTACGAGCAGAGAAAGTTTTAAGCGGGAAATTGACCTGAGGAAGTCAAGTCAATTTTCTAAAAAACTAGCTTGTAGGTGGACGGAAGAGCCACAGCTGATTAAGTAAGTGGACGGAAGAGCCACAGCTGATTAATTAGATTTACTCAAAATCTCTGTAACCTGAGAAAGTCTCGTAAAAGTGGACGGAAGAGCCACACCAGATTAATTAGGTGAATAATCGAGCGCTAGAAAGTGCTCAAGGAAAGATTTTGAGTAAACCTACTAATTACTGGAAGCATATTTGCTAAACCTTGCCGATTTGAGGTGACAAAATCGGATCTGTCAGAGACGTCTCACAGATTATTAGACGCGCGTCAATTTTGTAAATCCTGGGAGATAGAAATCAGCCAAAATGGGGTCATCTAACAGTAGGCCTAAACCAGATAATTTTATACACCGGTTTTCTGTAAAATGGAAAAAATTACAGCCAGAAATGCATGCATGAAATTGGGAAACGGATGATTGTTAAACAAAGGGTTGTTGTAGTCGTGTTCAGCATGTAAAACTGTGAACAGACTGTAGTTTGTTGAACTGAAGAAGATAGAAGAAAACAAAAATAAATGCAGAAAGAATTAGCATTTAGGGAAAGATAGTAGGAAAATAGAATATTTTTATTGATAGAATGTTTTTCCTGATGGAAATTACAAACAGTGAATTGTTGGATGGAAAAGAAGCAGATAAAAGAGAACAGAGTCGATACAGAAGGAACTGGCATGTAGGGAAGAGAGAATGTTTTTCCTGATGGAAATTACAAACAGTGAATTGTTGGATTGAACAGATACAGAAGGAACTGGCATGTAGGGGAAGGAACTGGCATGTAGGAGAAGGAACTGGCATGTAGGAGAAGGAACTGGCATGTAGGGGAAGATAAAATTCATATTTATGAACGCCTGATTAAGTCAAATTAAGTTGAAATGGTATTGAAGGGTTACAAATTTAAGAATCTATTTCAGATATGCTTCCTTACATAACATCACGGTGAAGAATACTGATTTTAGCTTTTAAGGTTAAGATGTCAGCAAAGTTGCAATCTCTATTGTATTTTAAATGAGTCAGATCACTGAGATTCTCACCTTTCGGAGCCCAGACATTGAATCGTTCACCTTTGTCTTTAATGGCTCTGGGATGGCCCTTGGAACCGGAGTTCCTGTATATATCAGCATTTGAATAGGTATGCTGATTAAATTGAGACTGCCGGTCTGGGGCGGTTCCTTAACCTGTATACTCATTTACATGCTTTGTTTGAATTTGTCTCCACCTTCAAAAGTCCCTCCTCCTAAAATGCCTATAAAGACACCATGTAAATGTATATACTTTAGATTATGTTGGACGAAACCGCAGCCGCGCTCAAATAAAGAACTCTTCTGTTTGAACGTGATCCCAACTGTCTCCTGGTCTCTGCTTCGATAAAAGAAAACTTTACAACAGATGGTGCCGTGACCCGGATGGAGAAAAAGGAAACTGAATCTTGAAACTTCAAGCTCAAAGATCTCAACAAAGCCTGACTAAGTTCCAGACTGAATCTTCTGAATCCAGATTGAAAACTTCAAGCTCCAAAAAGATCTCAAAGACTGAATTTTTCCAGACGGAATCTTTCTCTACAAACGAAAGACTTGGTGAGTTTTCACTCCATCTAAAGAACCTTTGCAGACCAGTACAAAATAGTTTTCCTCTGCGACGACAGAGAAGAAGTTAACAAACAGCTGCAGGGTTTTGTTAACTAAGTTATCCTCTAAAGTTGTCTTTTAGAGATGAAATGTATCCTTTGTTGTTCAGGCAGGGAAGTTTAACAGTTACATGTTAATATTGTGTGTATCCTCGTGCTAGAGAAGGCCTGTCCTTTGTAAGCTAGAGAAGATTAGCATCATGTGCTAATAAGATTGTACCCTCTGTTTGTAAGACAGTAGAGAGAAGTTTAGTGTTTGTTTGTGTGGTAACATAGAAATTCACAAAATGTTTAGGAAAAGTACTAGACTGATTCCCACAACTGAGAAAGCTGGACTAGCTACACCTTTTTGGACAGATAGTGAATTCAAGTCTTTGTTATCAGAGCACATGGACTCAATCGTGACTGAGGAAGTCAGATTGAATTTAACAAAGAAATTTGGCATTGATCCAGGCAAAGTTTGGTCAATCGAAGATTGTAAGAAGGTACTAGGAGAAAGTATTCGCAAGAACAGTGTGAAAAGTTTTATCTGTTGTCACAGAGAATTTGGTTTAACCCTAGCTACAGAACAGTCTAAGCGCAACTCAGAGCTAGAGAAACAGATCAAAGAGCTCCGTGCTAGAATATCTTCGTTGACTAAGAAAGTAAACAAAGATGCAGAAAAAACTGATGTGGAAGAAGTTAGTCAGCCTGATAACAATTATCCTGACTTAAAAGCTTTCTTTGAAACAAATGTAGCCATCCAATCAGTAACTGATCAGCCTGTAGATTCAGTGCAGGTTTGTGGGGCTAGGAGAAGATCTCAGGGAACTAAAAGTGTTACTCCGAACTCTTCTGTTGTCCAAATACAAACGGTTGCCAAAACATCTTTAGGTCCTAAGGATATAGATAGACTCTCCCAGAGTTTACCCTCAGCACGCACAAATTTTTCTGAATTTAGAAGAGCATTGTTCAGTAAAATGCATCTTTACGACATGTCGTTGCCGGAAGTCACACAGCTGATGTCACAAATTCTAACTGAATCTGAATTCAACAATTTTGAGTCTGCTATTACTTCCGAACTGCAAAATGTCAGTAAAGGCGATTTAAGAGAAGGTGTTTTGAAAATCCTAAAGAATATCTTAGGACCCAAAATCGATTGGTCGAAAGTTACTAGCTGTGTACAAAAGAAAGAAGAAACTGTCAGTGAATATACTGAGAGGTTCTGTCAGGTAGCGGTAACGTACAGTGGAATAGTGGATGATCCCGAAAGTGTGTTAGCTGACAAAGGAGCTCTAATCCGAATTTGGGCAGATGGTCTTGTAGCTGAGTACAGAACAGCCTTGCCATTCCTAGATATTACGTGGGCTAAAACAACTCTCAGAAGTAACCTAGAAAGTTTAGCTATTTGGGAAAGAGATTCTGATGTCAAAGAGAGAGTAAGAATTGCAGCAGTTTCTGTTATGGTCAACTCAGAGAAGCCAAAGAAACGCAAAAGTCCTAGAGAAGCCAGTTGTTCTTACTGTGGCAAGCACGGACATTTTGGAAAAGAATGTAGAAAAAACAAAAATAACTTAAGACAAGTTAACAAGGTTAACCAGCTTCTGCTTAGCCTGCTTGATATTCTGAAGCAGCCCCTCCCCTCCTCGTTAAACTCGTGGGGCAACTTGATACGGTGTTAACCATTTAGGCTGTGATTGCTTAATCTCCCCAGTAACTTACAACAAAGATGAAAGACTTATTTTTGTTTAATAGAACAAAAGGAAAGTGACTGTCACAGTCTTTGTTTGGGGGACATTCAGAAAACTCACAGCCTTAAATGTTATACCACAGAAATATTCCAGTCAGACCCCCATGCTCTATATGATGTCTTTTAAGACTGATGTTTCACTGGAGAATGGGAAGTGCCAATTTTCTCACACACTGTACAGTTGTTTCCCCTACAGGGATAGGATAGGACACATGGACCAGTGAGGAGCCCAGGAAGAACTGGAAGCAACAGGCTTTCGGGGGCCAACCCTGTGGTGAAGATTCCCTTATAGGCCTTTCCCAACCATAGTCCATCCTCACCTCACTGTTCCTTTTAGGTGTCTCAAATCAATTAAGAAACAGGGAAAGAATGAAACGACCACAGTAGACCCTGAAAACGATAGAACCATAGTGTTTAAACTGCTACAACCGTAGTGTTTTGAAGAAATACTGCTCTCTGTTTTTCTGTTTTCTGTCTTACAGTGTGCAGATAAAACTTGATGGTTTCCGAGATCCATATGCAACGACCGTCTCACCTGCATATGAAGCCACAACCTCAAGAAGACAACTAGACCAACTGCTGAACGAACTATCCCAAAAGAAAAAAATACACAACGCAGAGACTTCACGGACCCTAATTGCATGTTTTGTTTCTGTGTCAGCATGCAATTACAGATGAACAACACAGATCATGCTTGTGCCTGTAACTTTTTCAAGTTACAAGAATGGACTTTTAAGTGTCTAAATTTGTATTTTGTGAGAGTTTTTAAGAACTCTCAAAGAGGGGACTGAAGGGTTACAAATTTAAGAATCTATTTCAGATATGCTTCCTTACATAACATCACGGTGAAGAATACTGATTTTAGCTTTTAAGGTTAAGATGTCAGCAAAGTTGCAATCTCTATTGTATTTTAAATGAGTCAGATCACTGAGATTCTCACCTTTTGGAGCCCAGACATTGAATCGTTCACCTTTGTCTTTAATGGCTCTGGGATGGCCCTTGGAACCGGAGTTCCTGTATATATCAGCATTTGAATAGGTATGCTGATTAAATTGAGACTGCCGGTCTGGGGCGGTTCCTTAACCTGTATACTCATTTACATGCTTTGTTTGAATTTGTCTCCACCTTCAAAAGTCCCTCCTCCTAAAATGCCTATAAAGACACCATGTAAATGTATATACTTTAGATTATGTTGGACGAAACCGCAGCCGCGCTCAAATAAAGAACTCTTCTGTTTGAACGTGATCCCAACTGTCTCCTGGTCTCTGCTTCGATAAAAGAAAACTTTACAACAGTATGAAAAGTGAGTTTTAGATAAAAATAAGGCATTGAGTATGATTAACAGGGATTAACATGATATAAAGATAAGGAATGTTTCATTAAGCAGAACGGGAAAAATTCTATATTTTAGAGATAAAATAATTATTGAAATGATGTTTATTTTGACAACCATTGTCTTTTGAACCTAAAGGGTCCAGCTATGCTGGGAGTATAGCAACAGTGCTAGCTTATTAAGCCGGCTTCCGGATGTTAATATGTACCTGATTTGTAATCAGTGTTGTTGATGATAACACAATTAGATAGATGTAAAGACAGCTATGTCCAAAGATTTTGGAAATCAATAATGTACAAAGTCAGATATTTTGTTGAAATTAAGTCATTGAAAGACAAGGACATTGTCTGTTTTATAAAGGAAATTATGGGTTGGAGATAATTTCCCTAGACACGTGTGACTAAAGTTAATCAGAAACTTTGTGAAACCCGCTTAGAATATTTTTATTTTCCTTGTCGCTTATGAAAATTAATGTCCTGCCAATAATAATGATGTGAATGTGCTTTATTGTATTAATGTTATGAAAACAAGAGTATTGAAGAATAGATTGCCATATTTTTGTAACAAGAGTTGAAGTTGCAAGCGACTAGAGACTGAGAACAAGATTTGAGGAATCTTGTGATTTCTGTGAAACAGTAGAGATAAGTGGGACTGAATAATTATAATACAATCTTGTGATTTAAGTTGAAGCTGCAACCTAACCGTTTGATAGAAGAATAAGCTTTTAAAACCAGTGTTAATGAAATTGATGACATGCTGAATTTCTTTATACTGTATGAAGAGTAACTGAATAGTCCTGATACAAAAGAGAGCAAATGCTGTAAGCAGCTCTGCTCTGAAGCTCTCAGTTTAAAGAGATTTGCAGATTATGTTTTTGTAAAAGTTTGATTCTGATTGGAAAGATAAACAATAGTTTGACTGGCTCCAAACAAAGAAAGTGCCAAACTAACACAAATTTAAAGAAAAGTCTGTGTTAATATGGGTTAGAAAGTAAATCAATGTTAATATGATGAAGATTATGATTCGGCTATTGTAATTGAATTTGCAGCTGGGACAGTGGGGGAAAATGCAGAGAACTTATCAGTGGCTCTGTTTGCATTTCCTGAATAAAACACACTGTTTCAGGGGTGTAAAGTAGGGTGGAGATGTTAGAAAGATCACAGTGATAAGACTGTAGGTAGAATAACAGAGAGTGTTTTATTGTGGTCAGCGGGGTCATTCAGTGACTGTAAAATGCCCACTGTATGACTGTAAAAGTAAATGAGGGAGAAAAGAAAGTTGATAGATAAACTTTTGAAAGTTGTTAAGAAGATTGAAAGATATTAAGTGTAAGGAATTCCTTTTGAAAGGAAAAGAACTATAAAAAGTACCGGTTGACGTAAAATTACAGATGAGCTAAATGAGTTGCAAAATATTTTAAAAGTACCGGTCACTAAAAGGATGATTGTGTTTTGAATGAAACGCTTTGATAAGGTTTTAGATGATATAGAGAGACAAATCTAACGAATGATTTATAGTGATAATCATAAAATGTATGACAAGCAGAGAGCGCAGCCTCAAAAGTTAGTGAAGCAGATTGATAAACTCCTAGAGAAAACATTGAAGTCGGGTATTAAATTATGGTAATGGAAAACCTGACAACTAAAATTGAAATGAAATTTGAAACGTTATTAAGAACTAGAATAATTATTATTTCTTTAAGATAAAATAAACAGAAGCAGTGTTACAGGATCAACAGTTGCAAAATGTAAAATGTGTAAAAAAAGGCATTTGATTAAACAAAAGCTTGTTATTGACTATGAAAAGAGCTAACAGCTGATGTTTTGGGTTCAAAAGAAGATTGTGATTTGGCCAAAACAGGTTTGCTTATCTGAATTTGGTATGTGCTGTAACTGAAACTGCCACAGTTTCAGTGCAACAGAGACTCATTCTGGGTGGAAATTTGTAATGTCTAAATTACAATACATGTAATTTATGGAAAAGATGCCTTAAGATGGGCTAGAGTAGATAAAAGATGGTAGATAAAGTCTGAAGTTAAAAGTTTATGAGAATGCAATGTATCAGTCCTGAATGCCTCAAGAGTCTCTCTCTCATTCAATGTCAGCTGAAAGCTGTTGTCTGAACCTGTGTAAAGCACAGTGTTTCAGTTGAAAATCATAGACACAGAGATGTTAAAGGAAATCATTGCCATTCAAAGGGCAATTTGTACTTAAAATGTTTTAAAAGTAAAACTGAATGACTTTAAAGAAGTCTTTAAAATAATACTGTTTTGAACTTGTTTATTTTAGGACCAGTGACTTCGTCTCATTTTAGCCTCCACCATAAAACAGGGCTGATGGCTCCGGCTACAGAAGTAACAGTACACTGAATATATGGTTGTGATCTAAATTCACTGAGGATAATCTAAGCAGCTAGGTTGCTGCCTTTAAAATGATTAATGAATTTAAGTGATTAAATACTGCTGTTATTAATCTGTCTCCCTATGTTTAACACTAGTAGGCAGTCCGAATGGCTCTGATGACTCTTGAATGCGCCTTTTCCTAAGCTCCAGAAAACAACAGATTATGTTGAAGAAAACGGTCACAGATTCTGTAATGGGGAAAAGCGGTTACCAGTGTGTACGAGTGATTACTTCAACGACGGGTACGATCTTTTAGGCCAAAAGGACAACCTAAGACAGAAGGGTCACGCAAAAACACTGGGCATTTCCTGATGGAGGTGTTTTTATGTGAGATGGATATGAGAGTGGCGCTGATTGACTGAGTGGCCACCAGCATCAGCAGATCATTGAGAGGCCAGATGAGCTGTGAGAAATTACGGCGGTCTGACCCAGAAAATGTGAGTTCCTCTATATACCACTCACCAGAAACCGCGTTGATTGTATGGCTTGTCTTCCATTGTGACATGTGTCTGCATCTATGCCAGGGAGACAACACCCTGAAGAAAAGAAAATTATTGCTTAAGAGCTAATGGAAATGGGCTTTCAAGAGCCAACTGAGACCGTGAGGTGATTGTCATTATTTGTTGTGGAGACCGTAACAAAACGTATTAATTTATATAAGGAACATGATGTTGGTTGCCTTATGGGCAAGGAAAAAATGTTTGATATTGAACTAGTTTTAACTTCTGAAGGTCGTTAGACATGGTGGTGGCTAAAGATGAGAACAGCTTGTGATGAGTCAAGAGAAATTTCTGAAAAACGAAGGTTAGGTGAATTGAGTATTTAAACTAAAGATAACCTTAGAAAAGATCTAATGAATCTAATGTATCTAATGTATTTTAGATTGTTGTAATGGTTCTAATTTGAGTCAAACATTTGTATTTTGACATTTGTGAACCATTAAGGGTTGACTATGACTATGATTATTTTAGTTACAGTCCTAGGAGGCTGTTGAAAAGATTATTTGCTTATAGTGAGAGAGAAAGAGACTCTGCTTGAGTGGAGGAAGGGATGGTACTCTGTCTGTCTTTCTGTTATCAATCAGCCAAAGAAAGCTGAAGCAAAGTAAGATAATGAACCAAAACAATCCAGCTGACTTTTCTAAAATCAAATGAATAATGAACAGACATGCTATGAAACTGGTTAAGAGGCCATAAATAAAAACATTAGATAAAAGATACAGGAACATGTAAGGTTAAAATGTCATTTAAAATTTAAATATTTTTAGAGAAAATATATAAATAAGAAATATGAGCGGTTCATAGTCAGGGATGAGTGTGAGTGTTAATTCATGTTTTGAACAGTATGTGTTAGTTAAGGACAACTATCCTGTCTGAATAGTGTGTATAAATTTGTCATTAACCTCTGGAAAGAGTGTTTTAGCATTATAGATGGGTTAAGGCAAATGACAAATTTGAAAGTAAGCTGAGGATTGTGAGTCAATCTGATGAGAAGGCAACACAGAACATAGGACGAGCCTTAAGTTGATTGATCATCGAGCTCTGTCTGTTAATTGTTATTTTGGTAATTTATGATGTGCAGTAAATTTGAATTACTTTCTGGACAGGTTTAAGTATTGATGTGTAAATTAGAATTGTGAAGTCGTAGATAGTCGTCAGTCACGTGTTGAGAAATGTTATAGATTTGACAGCAACAAACACGTAGGCTAAGTAAATATCAGATTATCCAGAGAGCCCTTAACAGTTATGTATTGTAAAAAGGGGGAGATTGTTATTCGACTGACGTTGACGAAGTGTGGAAACCACAACCTGACCTGACCAATTGATGACCTGGAGAATGTTTGTAGATGACTGAATTGCGAGACCAACAACAGGCCTGAAAAGCAGGATATGCTGTGAGACTCGGGGCCGCTGCCCTTTAAAACAATTTGATAAGAAGATGAAATTGTGGCTTTAAGTAATATTTTTGTTTAAGAGGCAAAGAAAGATGTCTAAAGGAAATTTGGCTGAAGGACAACGTTTGGGTTAGCAAACTTTATCCAAACAAATGTTACCAAATAAATATTAACAAATATTGCAGTTTTCCTGTAGCTCAAACATTAGAGTTTGACACCTGTAACGCCAAGGTCATGGGTTTGATTTCCGAGGGAAAGCAAGAACTGATAAGAATGTAAATGTGTATCTTGAAATGTAAGTCGCTTTGGATAAAAGCATCTGATAAATGTAAGAGAATCTTATTATTAAATTGATGCACAAGATGAGATCTCGTGCATCAAGAGGAGGATGATAACAGTTGCTAAAATATGGTTTACTAAGGGGTTCACTTTTGCTGAAAGCATTCGCACAGGTGGGAAGATAAATGTTGGAAGGACACTGGGTTTAATTGGGTAAAAGCCCTGCAAGAAGCCATTCTTCCCCTGAACAAAATTGCTGTGTGCATTGTTTGTATTTTTAAGTGTGCTAATAACAAGAATTGTTTCGACAGGAAACGCCAGGGCAGATGCGACAGCACAGCAGAAAAAAGAAAACTATGTGACAATAACCTCAACATTTGTTTTTCTTTACAGAAGAAACAGACTTTTGCGGACATGGCATGAGCAAAGACACACACACACACATGAACAAATGGTCAGATAAGAGCCTTTCAACTCTTCAGGGGGTCAGAAGGACAGGAAAGCCCAGGGGGTCAAAAGGACCATTTGCATTCAGGAAAGCCCAGAGGGTTAGAAGAACCATTTGTCTAAAACCAGCACAGGAGTGAAATGGCAGGGCAGACTGTGCCCAGTGAAAACAGTAGCTATGAATGAATTTGACTAGTTATCCTGGCCTGGGTTAATATTGTGTCAGAAAGAAAGGTGCAACACCTGCGCAGCGCATAACTTAAAATGTTCATTTTTCAGGATGTCAGAACGGATTGCATCAAACAGAACTGATTCTGTTCCAAATGATGTCAGGATGGATTGAACCAAACAGAACTGATTCTGTATTGTTTTGTTAACATGAGCAACGTGGGTTGAGTGTTTTTCAGGGGAAAAGGACCCTGAGTGCTACTCAATGAGCAAGAAATTATCCGATGATATGTTTCAGGTTGAAAATTCCACAGGTCACACCAAAAGGGACGACAAGACAAGCGGTCACTAACAAAATCACTTAAGGTCTGCTTTCGCAGGTGACAGCAGACAGTAAACGACTCATTCCAGTGGGGGTGCGATCGTGATCTAAGGGAAAATCTTGTAAGGATTTGAAAATGATTGGAGAGTGTGAGACCTGGGTCCAAGCATCTCACCTTAAACTACACCAACCAACGTCAGCAACCCCATACGCCAACGCAAAGAATAAAGTGAGGAATCAAGGATGTGCTAGAAACATACCTCTCCTTGCCAACGGTGGAAAGACCATTTCAACGGCGCGCAAAGTGTCAAAATGGTGAAGATGGAACGTCCATGGGGCAACGAACATAGAAAAAATGTTGATCAATTAATGGTCGAAGAAAAGTTTTGTGATTTTTATTTGATTGAATCAAATTAGGGCTTAGTATTGATATAAATCTAATAATTTGACTTGTGCAAAGAAAAATGTGTTTTCAGGTAGAAGATCTATTAAAGGGGTGGTTTACTGCTTTTTTTCTTTCCATGATTGTGTTTATGGGGTGCAATATAACATGTCTTAGGGTTTTTTAGTTTTTTTTTTGTCTTATTTTTCATAAATTTCACCTTTATTGTAAGCCGCATTCTCCTCTGTCATTTGAACGACCGGTTGACTTCCTGATTCTATGAAACCACTCCCTCAGAAACAGGCAATGGGCTCAGATTGGTTAGTTGGGCCGGTGTGTTGTAATTGGCTAAACTGCGTAGTGCATGTTGTCCGGAAACTTCACGCCCATTACCTTTACGGGCGAAAGTTGCATGTGCTCCGGTCCAATGTAAATAATGGTGTCAATACTGCCGTATCAGTTTGAGCCAGAATCAGACCCAGAAAGCGGCAATGAAGAGAGTCAAGCAACCTCAGCAAACACGGCTCTTACAAAACGTTTCTGAATGGTACATTTTTTATTATTATTATTCTATTCTATTCTATTCTAATCTACTATTATTATATAAGAATTTCGATACGCTGTTACTTGAAAATGCTACTGCTGCTTGTTAGCTTTTGAGATACGGTTTTCTCCTGATTAAACATTTAATATAACTGAATAAATGACTGAGTAATACCGTTTTTTAAAGTTATTGTTTTAACTTCAGCAGCTGAAGTTGGCTGTTGCGATTACATATAATTTTTTGAACTTTATACACGTTTGTCTTATACACACAAAATAGCATCGGCTATAAACAAACAGCGTTGGCATTGGTTTACGTTCTTGATCAAATCGAAAAATTACGTCATAAAATATACATGGAAAATACATTTACAAAATTAGTACATAATTACAAATTCAGGTCCAAAATGTTTGTACGTGTTTGTACGTGTAAGTGGCTACTAAAGCCAGCGCTGGCATTTGTTTACGTCCTTGATAAAACTAAAACATTACGTCTGAAATTATACATGCAAACATTATTAAGTCTTACTTACAGGTTGTGGCCCAACAACTGCTGCCTCTGGTTTTAAAGTTGGAACTGCTTCATGTTTTATTAACAGTTTCTTGTTGAATCCGGCATTGAATTCATGGAGATTCTGGAAGCTGTCTTCCGTAAAATGCGCAGCACATGAGCTATTACGATTGAAATTTTCAGGAACATAATCAAACATAAATTTTAGCCATTGTTGACGAACTACAGCGTCCGTATGAAGCCCGAACACAGAAGACCTGGCAGCTGGGTGAAAATAACACACTTTCGACGGCATGGCTACAGCTCTCCACTATAACTCTTCCTCTTCGACAAAGCCGCAGAAATATGGCCATGCCCCCTTTTCTGCATGGGTTAGTTACGTATAAAACCCGGGAAGTATCTCGTTGTAGTCCCATTCGAGTCGTTTTTGTAGGCATTAAACTTCCTGATTTTTAAAAGACGATATCTCTGCTTACGTTGAACTTTCAGCGCAGCAACTTTGCAGATACTGTTCATGCACCAACAGCAACATTACACACCATTTAAAATGAAAAAAGTGAAATCACAATCAACCACCCCTTTAATTAATGTGAAGTATGGTGATAAGAAAAAAAGACGGTATGTAATGGAAAAGTCAGGGATAATTTCGAACAACGAATGATCAAATTATAAAACTTTTCGGGTTAGATTTTATTAAATAGATTTTAATTAAATATAGCTTTAGAAGTAAAACCATTTCCTGACAAAATATTGTGATTAATTGAAAAAAGCTACATATACAAATACATAGTGTTATGATTGTATGTGTTATTCTGATAATTTTGTTATTAATGGGTACAGTCTATCCTAGGGATGAACAAAATATGCAGATGGTACGAGTGACGGAAGTTGCAATTATAATCATTTACGTTTTTCTTACTATATGCTTTGAGCTATGTCTGGGATGACTGAGGCCACATCCACACGAAGCCAGAGCTTTCCCTATCCGATTTTTTTTTTTCCCGTTCAAAAAAAAAATTCCGTAAACACGGCGTCGTCTCAAGAAATATCTGCGTACACACGAAACCACTGAAACCGACTCAAAACGATGTAGTATACATGCCAGACCAGTATGTGGCGCTGTAATTCTGCCTCAGACATACACTAAAAACGGAGAAGAAGACATAAACCTTGCGCGCTGTATACAACAATAATATTAGGCACAGTAGCTTCTTTTTTTCTTTTTTCTTTTTTAATCAAGAACTTTGTTGAACAATATGAAAAACCATAAATGTAGTTGCTGTGACTTAACGGTGTCTGACTAGTTGACACTTGGTGTGATGACATCATCGTTTCGCAAAATATATGGATTGGCCGTACACACGAAAACGCAAGGGCGGCGTTTTCAGATTTATCCACCTTGGGACCCGGTTTAAAAAAATAGCGGTTTCAGTCTCCGAAAACGCCGGATCCGTGTGGACGAAACACCAATACGATAAAAAATGTATACGTATACAGCGAAACGCGTCTCCGTGTGGACAGGGCCTGAGGGTCTGGTTCTCAACCAGGAAAATGCGATAACAATGTTTGTTCATTTTTAGCCCGGTTTCAGACAAAATGCTTATTTATTTGTTACAAGCTTTTTACTTTTAAAAAAATCGTATTTCTTTCAAAGTTCAAGTAGAGTGATCAGGTATACGAAAAAAATCAGAACATGAAGGGTATAACTGTTCTTGAATTAAGACTTGAATTAATTCTATTCTTAAAGATTTAATAGTATAATGGGTTTGATTAGAAAACAAGAGTGAATTTTTCTATGTTGTTTATCAGAGAATGATAAAGAGGAGGAATTTGTTGTGGAAAAATTCATCTTTTCTTTGTATTTTATTTTCAATGATTTAACAAACGAATGCCATGCGTTCTTTGGCTGTATTTTGAGTTTCTTTTATGATATTGATACAGCTGCAGGGGGTGTGTGTGTGAGATTTCAGAGGTAAGGAGATTCCCGTGCTGGGGAGGGGTCAAGGGGGGTCCCTTTTGTTCCTTGGGCTGTGGTGGGTGACAAGAGATAACACTATAAAAATGCTGGCCAACCTCTGCTTTGGGTCTCACTCCGCCTGCAGCTGGTCTGTGGATGGACTGGGAACATTTCTTGCAAGAAATAAATATCTTTTAAGGACAATTTGAATCATTGATGTCTCTTATGCCTGATGCTGTTTTGTTAGTTATTTGTTTTTGCCTCAACAGGTCTTTACAACTTTTACTTGTAACGGAGTAATATTTGACCAGTAGTATCTGTACTTTCACTCCAGTAAGGAAGTTGTGTACTGTGTCACCTCTGAAAACATCTGTTCATAATCTGTGATTACACAATTCCAATACGAATAATATTCCAATTCCACAATTCCAATGAGTAACTCTGCAATGATCAATCCGCATTTTTAAGTCAGTCAGTCAGATAGATAGATAGATAGATAGATAGATAGATAGATAGATAGATAGATAGATAGATAGATGTTTAAATGTGTTAGGCCTATATAAATTCAGGAACATAACAAGCATTACAAACTACAATAGCCTAAACAGAACTGGAAGCTTAGTAAGATATGCGCTCGTCTTCACAAAAACTACATGCAGGGTTTTAAACATCTCGTGTGGAGAAAATATTGTTTATTCTGGGCAGAATGGCAAGCCATGGCAAAAAGCAGGATAACCTGTAGGCTATAGCCAACTTGAAAGGAAAACAAATTTGCCGAGTAAAAACAGAGTTTGTGTTGATGAATAATTTTTTTTTCTAGTACATCTTAAATATAGAGCTCATGACAAATAAAAGTTCCAGATGGACAAACATTAAATGCAAAAACCAGTGTGAATAACAATATGTTAAAATAAACTAGAGAGTGGATACACAGATATGGCCTATTTATGAATGAAATCCATGCATTTATTTGTCATTTAAACTGATGCAAACAGGGAAAGAGAGTAGAAAACACTTTTATTATCCTGTCGCCCCCTCTAGTGGACAGCATTAAGTATTACGGCCTTCACTGCTCAGAGAACGCAAGTCAAGGGGAAAGAAAGTCTGACCAGTTAGAAAATATATAAGCGAGTCAGACCAGTCTGAAGGTCTGAGCTGAGTTTGGTGAAGCATTAAAGTTCTAGGCGGAGTCAATTTCTCATAATAATAATAATAAATAATAATAATAATGTTCAAATATGCTGGCTTTCTTAAGCCAACATAATAAAGAAAACTCATGTAATAAAATTGTATTAGTTTTATAATAAAACTAATAACGTTTTAAAGGTAGCCTATGCCGTGCTCTTCAAATTACATGATTTTAATTAATCCCAAACCTGGTAATTTTGTCAGTATTAATGTACGTTCACTGATTCTAGCTTCTCTCTTTTCTGTCTCTTTCTTTTCATGTGAACTGAGTAGGCTACACATGCTTACATTCATAAATATAAATTTTATTTCTATTCAATTTTCAAAATTATTTATAGCCTATATAAAAGACGAGAGTGGTAGGCTACATGTTACGGACATATTATCATGGTACAGTTCAGCCTATTATTATTTTTATTTCCACTTCCCTTTTATCCAAAAAGACGGATGTATTTGCACTGTTTTTATCAATGGGAAATCAGGGCTCTCAAGTTTTGAACTGAGTTCAGAGTGAGATTTTGGCGGCGAACGGGGTGTCTGATCTCATAAATGACACATATTCTTACAAATAAAATAAAATGTATTTAATTCAGCATTTATTTGTGTGTGTGTGTGTGTGTGTGTAATACTTATTATATATTATATATATATATATATTATTATAGAGAATACTTTTTGTGCGCAAAAAAAACCCCGACTTTATTCTACTATTCAGATTTCCTTGTGGGCCTCGAGTGAATTCACGTAGTGTTTTAGCGCAACGCGTCTGTGTTGTACGTAAACTTAAGATTGAGCCACTGAAGTCACTTGGACTATATTAACGATCTCTTTAATAACTTTTCTGGGCCAGCAAGTTCAAATCACATAGAAGCCTATGGAGGAGTGATCCAGCTCTCAGATTTAATCAAAAATATCTTAATTTGTGTTCCGAAGATGAACGAAGGTCTTACGGGGTTGGAACAAAATGAGGGTGAGTAATAACTGACATAATTTTCATTTTTGGGTGAACTAACCCTTTAAGTTGGTAATGTCCTTCCTAGAAGTTGGTCTCAACTGCTTTGTGAACTAAGTTACTTAAGATAAAACTACCAGGGATTCAACAGACTAGATAGGCTAATTCACGTGATAGTCTGGTCAAACTGTTAGTTAACATAACGTTACCAGCTGTCTGGACACATATTCCCCAGCAATGGTGAGATGACTTACATAGGATGTTCTTCTCCCACATTGATCAGTCTGTACTCTGTAGAAATTAGTTCGGCGAGATGTAAATCATTTAAAATGTGACAGCCGCTGTCCTCTTCTGTAACCGTTACGTTACTTACTTCAGCGAGCTGAATCTGTGTCGCACGCACAAGCCTGTGAAAAGCTTACCCAGATACAGCAATGCTATTTTCTGATTGGCTGTTCGGTAGCTATATTTTGTTTCACTCATGGTTTCACGGTTTAAAAAATAGCGCCGCAACTTGGTGGGCGTTATCCTCGTAATGTCTCTGCGTGAGAAATACAAGGTGTGGCGTGTGAGCGTGTGAATGGGTTGAAATGCGTGTGTCTCACGCCCAATGCGTGAGACTTGAGAGCCCTGGGAAATACATTATGCTAAAATAATCTGTCATAGGCTATACTGTGGCTCACATTATTGGGGTTGCATGCAGCAGCACGAATTACGTGACCAGCAACATATTTCTGCTTCAAATATTGTGCATAGTTAACAGTGAGTGTTGGTTTCAGACATTATTTTATTAAAGTGCATTTGTCAGTGCCGCACTCGACTGTTATTCTGCCTGACAGAAAGAAAAGCTCGTAGCCTACTGAAGGCGGCTATATCGAAGGCGGAGCGTTTTGACCAATCAGATGAAAGGGGCCTTTCAGCACCGCCCACATGTGCAAATTAAATATTGAACCCATAAACCGATTTGTAAACCACAAACGAAAAATGAAAAATCGAGCCAAAATCTAATTTTTCGTTTTTTAAACTAAACTAAAAAACGAATAAACGAGCTGGTTTTCATTTCTCGTTATTCCATTCCAAACAGGAAATGAAATGAACAAAAAGTACACGGACCGATAATCCGTGTAGGTCCGTGTACTTTTTGGTCATTTCATTTCCTGTTTGGAATGGAATAACGAGAAATGAAAATCAGCTCGTTTATTCGTTTTTTAGTTTAGTTTAAAAAACGAAAAATTGGATTTTGGCACGATTTTTCATTTTTCGTTTGTGGTTTACAAATCGGTTTATGGGTTCGATATTTCATTTGCACACGTGGGCGGCGCTGAAACGCCCCTTTCATCTGATTGGTCAAACCGCTCCGCCCTCAGTATGAGCTTTGCTTTCTGTCAGGCAGAATAAGAGTCAGTATGAGTGCGGCACTGACAAACGCACTGTAATAAAATAATGTCTGAAACCACCACCCACTGTTACCTACACACAATATTTGAAGCAGAAATATGTCGCTGATCACGTAATTCGTGCTGCTGCAACTTGCAAGCGACCCCAAAAATGTGAGCCACAGACAGTAGGCCTATATGACAGATTATTTTAGCATGATGTATTTCCCATTGATAAATACAGTGCAAATAGTTCCGTCTCTTTGGATAAAAGGGAAGAGGAAATACAATTCAATAATAGGCTGAACTGTAGGCTACCATCATAATATGTCCGTAACATTTACCACTCTCGTCTTTTAATTGCATCAAAAGGCAAAAATTGAATAGAAATAATATTATATTTATGAATGTAAGCATGTGTAGCCTACTCAGTTCACATGAAAAGAAAGAGACAGAAAAGAGAGAAGCAAGAAGCAAGAATCAGTGAACGTAATAGGCTAGGCTACTGACAAAATTACCAGGTTTGGGATTAATTAAAACCATGTCGGTTGAAGACGGCATACCTATAAAATGTTATTAGTTTTATTATAAAACAAATACAATTTTATTACATTCTGAATTGGTCGATGTTTCTCTGAGTTTTCTGTATTATGTTGGCTTGAGAAAGCCATATTTAAACATTATTATTGTTATTAGAAATTGACGCCGCCTAGAATTTTAATGCTCCACCAAACTCAGCTCAGACCTTCAGACTGGTCTGACTTGCTTATATCTTTTCGGACTGGTCAGACTTTCCTTCCGGAAAAAAAAAAAAAAATAATAATAATCCCATTGACTTGCGTTATCTGAGCAAAGAAGGCCGTAATACTTAATGTTGTCCACTAGAGGGGGCGACAGGATAGTAAGTCTTTTCTACTCTCTTTCACTGTTTGCATCAGTTTAAATGACAAATAAAAGCATACATTTCACTCATAAACAGGCCATATCTGTGTATGAGAATAAGGTTTATACTTAAAGCTGTAGGCTACAACTAATTAAAACTTGAACCCTACTTCGAAGTTTGCCACTCTCTAGTTTCTTTTAAGATATTGTTATTCACACTGGTTTTTGCATTTATTGTTTGTCCATCTGGAACTATTATTTGTCATAAGCTCTATATTTTAAGATGTACTAGCTGTTGATAAATCACATTCAATTAATGTAATGAGCTAATGTCAGGGCAAATGTCCTGCAAAGTTTTGCTAGGCTAGATAAACACACCTGAACCAGCTAAGAAAGGTCTTCAGAATATCTAGAAATGTTCAGGAAAGTGTGTTGGAACTGGTTGGAGCTGAACTCTGCAGAACATGATGCTCCAGGGTCAGGACTGGGTGTTAAATCTATAAATTAATGTGCAAAGTTGGGTGTCTGCATGCAGATTTGTCAGTCAATACAATGGAAAATGGAATCTGCAAAAACTTTATTCTGTTCTCACAACACATGCAAACAAAACTGCAATGTTTTTAAACTTTTGAAGATGTCTTTGTCACATACCCTGCTTGAACCTTACTAACTGAACAAATATTCATGCAGGAAGTGCATGGAGAAAAAAAATGAATACTGTTTTACACAAAACTCTTAGTGACTTCAAGCACATTGGATAGGCCTGCAACTTCTGTGATGACAACATCCTCAGATCTGCATTTAGGACACTGCCTTGAGTTCTCCATCCACTGGCCAATGCAGACCTTGCACCCCACCACACTTCTGCAGCACGAGGTGAACACAGGTTCTTCAATGATAGCTTGATAAAGAAAATATAAAAAGTCAACATTAACTGCAGCTGGTGCCAAATAAACATGATTATGTTTTGGAAAACAGTAAGTCAAATCACTTCAATTATAGCTGATATCATGGCTAAAAATGATACGACCTTTGGCAGTTACTGCAAAAACCCAGCCTATAGGGGCCACACACTTGCAACTGATATCAGTGAATAGACTGAACATGATTTCAGCCGAGCGATATCCATGCTACTGTTTTAGCACCATATTTGTTCCTTCTAGTTTACTGTGTTTTGGTAAGGACATTTCAAGATGCAGTTTTGTGTGTGTGTGTACCTCTGCAGATTAAACACATGAATGTCTCCTTTAAAATTGTTGCTAGGTTTGCCCTTTGTGCTGCTCCCTGTGTAATGGAAACAACCTCCTGAATCTGTCTGGATACATGTTCCAAACCATGAGAGGCCTCCAACAGCTCCTCGATTTGCGATTTAAGGTTCTCAAGGACAGATTTTTCAGCATCTCTGCGACTATTAAAAAAAGGTTAACACATAAATAATTTTCACTTATCCCTCTTTACTTATAAATAGGTTTTTTTTTTTTGAAAAAAGCAGTGGTGGACAGTAACGAAGTAAATGTAATTCGTTACTGTACTTAAAGGGATAGTTCACTTTGAAATTAAATTTTGGTATGTTTGAGCTTACCTGAAGGGCATCCAAGATGTAGGTGTCTTTTTTTCCGCAGTAGTTTCAATTTTGATATTTTTAGGTCAAACCTTTCTTGTCTGTCAGTCATATAATGCAGGTCTATGGTCACTGTCTCTAGAGCATGCACAGAGTCCAAATTAAAACAATTCCCCATCGTCCAAATTAAACAATTCCCCATCGTAAGTACACATTGATGGCCTAAGACACGAAACGAGCGGTTTGTGTGAGAAAACGAACAGTATTTATATCGTTGTTACCTCTTGAACAAAGCCGCGTCCAAATGATCTGAGGGCGCGGGCGGGTATAGATAAACTAGATGTCGCCTTCGCTACTGCAGGTCATTGGAACGAAACCGTAGCCAAGGCGACATCAGTGTATATATCTATACCCGCCTGCGCCCTCAGATCATTTGGACGCGGCTTTGTTCAAGAGGTAACAACGATATAAATACTGTTCGTTTTCTCACACAAACCGCTCGTTTCGTGTCTTAGGCCATCAATGTGTACTTACATCAATATTGTCATATAGGCCTACTGTCTGTTGCTCACATTTTTGGGGTCGCTTGCAAGTTGCAGCAGCACGAATTACGTGATCAGCGACATATTTCTGCTTCAAATATTGTGTGTAGGTAACAGTGGGTGGTGGTTTCAGACATTATTTTATTACAGTGCGTTTGTCAGTGCCGCACTCATACTGACTCTTATTCTGCCTGACAGAAAGAAAAGCTCATACTGAGGGCGGAGCGGTTTGACCAATCAGATGAAAGGGGCGTTTCAGCGCCGCCCACGTGTGCAAATGAAATATCGAACCCATAAACCGATTTGTAAACCACAAACGAAAAATGAAAAATCGAGCCAAAATCTAATTTTTCGTTTTTTAAACTAAACTAAAAAACGAATAAACGAGCTGATTTTCATTTCTCGTTATTCCATTCCAAACAGGAAATGAAATGACCAAAAAGTACACGGACCGGAACTGTTTTCAATTTTTTCTACTTTCAATATTAATTCAAAAAACGACTGAACGAATGATACACGAATCAGTGAAATAAGCAGAAACGAGAAACGGCGCCTTTATTCGTTTTTTCGTTTTTTCCAAAAAAACGAAAAAACGAGATTTCGGCTTGATTTTTCGTTTTTTAGTTCACGGGCAAAAAACGAATAAATGACTTCAAAATTCGTTTTGCACATGTGGACGGTCATGAGGCGCCCCTGTCAGCCGATTGGTCAAGAAAATCTGAGCATGTGACGTCATCGGTAGTTCCCCAGGTTTATTCAACAAAATAATAGTCCTATGGCTCTGCGTACCGCATATTAAACTGTTCAGGGCAGGTCCTGGGCTTACTTATGTGCAACTTAACGCGTTTCAGAGAAATATTTATATATCAGAAATATTAAATATTAATCTGCACCCAGACGGTTTTATTAGCTGTGCGGAGTTAAATCTGTGTGGTGAAGCACATACGCAGCAGTCATAACTCTTCTTTTAGACAATACGCTCAGTTTTGGACAAGGGGTGGTTATTGCAAATACTGTAATGCAAAACTGCTGATGGTGGTGGGTACCGCGATGATGGTAAATAAAATTGTACTGTAACTGTAGCTAATCCCCAGCAAACATTGGTCCGACGGCAACGTCGTGTCCCTGGCCAAAAATAGTCGCGGTATGACGGCATAAATCGGTAAAAATATGTAACACAGAACATTTCCTAAAAATGCATTCAGATACATGTGTGCATGTCTACAGTTATCTGAGGTTGCATGTATAATTGTTATTTTGACTTTTAGCTACGTGTAGTTCAATATATACCATGTTGTGTTTCGGGTGAGAGAGGACGTCACCATGGCGACGTCTTTTACACGTGCATTTATAGTCCATCATGACCCTCTATGAAATCAATTGTGATAAAGCTGTGCTTAATCCTTGTGTGGTTAATACTGCAATAATTAATTAAATTTTTTATTAAATTAAAGTTTTAATAAGTTGTGTGAATACGTCCACTGACGTCCTTTACACGTCTATAGTATCGGGTGAGAGGACGTCACCTGGCGACGTCTTTTACACGTGCATTTATAGTCCATCATGACCCTCCATCATGGAATCCTTGTGAAATATGCAAAAGCTGTGCTTAATCCTTGCATGGTTAATACTGCAAAAATTCATTTAATTGCCCAAGTAGTTTTTAAGAGGTTGTGAAGACGTCCACTGACGTCCTTTACACGTCAAGGCTGTGAATACACGTCCACTGACGTCCTTTACACATCCAAGCAAGACAGAAAAAACCCCCCCAGGAATTATCTTTATGAAATACACGAATTGTATACAAAGTAAATATATTTACTTTATCTTGTTTAAATAAATTATAATCACACAGTTCCCAGTGTGGTTAAGTTAATGCAAAGCCTCTGCATTTTAGTCATTATTTCAACCTTAGCCTACCTTACCTTTTCGGTAATGTTGTGTTTTTTTTTTTTGTTTTTTTTATGGAATGTATGCATGTAAAACAGAAATATATCTGGTCACCATTTATGTCTGAGTTGGATGTAATTGCCAAAACTGTGCTGCCAAGATGTAACAAAAGATCTCCCGACATTACCAAATCCCGCGATAGGTTAGATTATCTCACGAGATGTTAACGCGTTTTCCCCATAGACTCACTCCGGAACACTGAAGTTTGAACAACCACGAAGAGAGGAGGAATTGAGGCCCATATTATTAAAAATCTACTGTTGGGTACGTACATTTTGTATTATTAGATTCACGTGCTAGAGTTTTACTTGTTTGACATGAATGAACCGAAAGAAATGATGCCCACATTGTCAACTGAAATTGGCTAACTGAGTTTGGCTAAAATTAGCTAGTAGGCTAAAAGTTGCTTTGAACTTATACAACGGTATACCATAGTATAAAGTATGTTTAATGATACAGTCAAAGTTATTACTGTAAATTATTAATGTAGCCTTTTGAGAGTTTCTTTCAGAAAGTAAATTATCTGAAGTAGAATGAAATGTTTAGCTGGATTTGAACATGTATGTTTTCAGTAACTGCTTTAAAAATTTTGTAATTTTAGAATTGCTAAACATGTCTATTCAGGGGACATCACAGCCCACCTGTCTTTATCAGAAATGTCCTGTTCACTTTCTCACTGTTACACACCTAGTTAAGGGTCTTTCTCAAGGGCACCACAGTGGTATTGAAGAGGCAGGGGACAAATGCTGTTTTGAATTTAGCTGAAGACCATACAAATATTTTGAAAATAAGTGCATGTCATTTACCTCAAATTTTTAATTTTCATTTATTTTAAAAAGAAATATATTCTCTTCCCTTAGATGCTGTGAAGAGGTGGAGCCCACATACTACAGACACTGAAATTGATGCAGCAATGGCAGAACACCTGAAACACACTCCAGGAAGAGCTGGGGGTGGTGGATACAAAAAATGAGCCAAACAATGTGTTTAAGGGATAGTTCACCCAAAAATGAAAATTGTCATCATTTACTCAACCTCATGTTTCAAACCTGTATACCTTTCTATGCTAAACACAAAGATGTTTAGAAGAATGTTTGTAACCAAGCAGATGTCGCTTCCCATTAATAATCATTTTTTCTCCAATAATGGTAGTCAGTGGATGCTCTATTTGCTTGGTTACAAACATTCTTCAAAATATCTTCTTTTGTGTTCAGCAGAAGAAAGAAACTCATACAGGTTTGGAATTTGGTGAGTAAATTACATAATTTTCATTTTTGGGTGAACTATCTTTATATAATAATTCAGTATTTTGCAATTGGTATTTTAGTTTGGTTAACAAATCGAGAGCTTAGAATTATAAGGTTCTATCTCCGTTTATTGTAGTTTATAAAGCATCAAAGTTTTTAAACTCGGTTTATGTTTTGTGAGATGGAACCTTTTATTTTATTAATAACTACTAACAATTTTTTTTTTTTTTACAAAAATAACACCACACAGGCATTAATAAACACCTAATGGATCAGATTGTCAAAAACTCAATTTCAACCAAAAGTGGAGATAGAACCTTAAAATTCTAAGCTCACGAAATGTTAAACATTGAAAAAAATAAAGAGAAATTTTGGCTGTTCAATATCAATAAAATGTTGTGCTTAATCAGAACATGCTTCTTTTTTGCTTATGTCCACAAATAATGTGTTATTGTTTTTGATGTACACGTGATTAAAACGTTTTATTGACGTTCAGGTCTGACTGGACCAATTTTGGACCTTTTTAGAACCTTTGTCAAGATGTGTAGGCTAAACCTCAAGACTTGATTGTCTTTCACGATGTTACACAATAGGTGTGTGATTATTTTATATGCAGGCTTATATATACACTTAAATTATGCAGCAACACATTTAAACACATATGACGACGCATTTAGACGTCCAGGGACGCGCAGAAGAGACGTGGAATTCACGGCCAGAAAAGACGTGGAATTCACGGCCAGAAATGACGTCGGTTCAACTTCCATTTTGGAACTATTTTTCAACCATGACGGGACGTCTCGGACGGACGTCTTTTCAACGGTCATTAAACGTCCAAATGTTTGCTGGGTCATAGCTGCTAGAGCGAGATGATTGACAGGACGATAGCGGAGGAAAAAGCGCAAGATTTTGTTAGTAAAGAAGTGAGTTTGTCTTTGAAAACAACAACAACAACAAAAAGTTGTAATAACAGTGTTCATTTTAAAGGGACATTTCCAAATATATTTTATTTATTTGTTAGCCTATGCTGTTGTTATTCTGTCTTAATCGTTTTGTTAATTCAAGTTTAATACTATGCAGGAGTTTTTTTTATTTTTTATTGTAGCCTACTATTTTATTGTTGTTGTGTTTTCATTAAAAAATAACAATGAACCGCATTCGTTTGAAAGGTTAATCCATAGGTCTTTCATTTACTTGTGTTATCTCATCCGTCTTATTCTCTTTGTTAATAACGAATAGGCTAATGTTAATTAAAATTGTTCAAAGAGTGGAGGAAGATGTTGTCAAACATTAAAAAAATCTAAAATAAGCGCTATATGCTGAACGTAGCCTACCCTCGTGCACTGTTCGATTTCCGTGTAGGCTACTTACGGAGCGGGTCCAATTGACAAATTTGGTCAAATTGTTTTTTTTAACCATTTTTTAAAACCGTTTTCTTTTTATAAACAGTGTAGGCCTACTGACTTTTTTTGCATCATTTTTTTTTTTTTTTTTTTTTTTTTTCTTATACATTTTATGCTTATAACATCATAACTGAACAATTCAATGTAGCTGTATGAAAATAATGTTGACTTTTCCTAAGTTAACTTTCCCTTTAGTTTCCTATAAACATAGTTCCCTAGTTTCCCTAGTTTCATTCATTTTCTGTATCTTCAACAACATTTTCCTCAATCTCTGAAGCATCCTCTAACTCGGAAACATCTTCATCTGTATCAGTATCATCAAAAACCTGTGAAATTACTTATTTAAATGTCAATTTTTGGGAGCTAATTTTTCCTGCTGTCTATGTCAAAGTCTTGTGCCACACTAAGCAAAATTGTGGGAAAGCTCATTATTCACTCACATGGGAGTGAGAAACAAAACATAACAAAAACATACATCAAATAAATGTTTTTTATTCATTTATTGGCTCTGTAAAGCTGCCTTTGAAAATCATAAAAGGTTAAAAGCTAGGTATTTCAGATATCTTGAATATAGAAATGAGAGCTTATTTGTCTGACAAAGATTTTCATCTGTAATTTGCAATTAATTCTGAACAACGTGATTTAGCTTTTTCAAGTGTGTTTGGATAGGGTTAGATCACTTTTAGACACTTGCACTTTAGAACTGGAGTTGAAGTGCCCTGTCATACAAACACATGTGTCCGTACAGTTGCATTTTAATAGCTGAGGGACAAATTGACCCGGGCGGGAACATCACAAATGTAATAGTAATTTTGTTTGTATGTCAACACACATCAGCATGTAGAAACTTTGCATGCATGATCATGATGATAAATGAAAAAAAGTCACAAAATACCAACAAACAAAGGTTTAATATTATTTCAGGTAGATTGAAAAAATAAATGATGGCTCATTTTTACCATCTGTGGCTGACAAAATATTTTTCTGTATTAAAATAAGTGTGGAAAAGCTCATTTTAGCTTCATAAGGTTGTAAAAAAAACAAACAAAACAACAAAATATAACAAAGCAATTTTATTATTTTGGGTCAGTAGCCTACAGTTGCATTAGAGTGTTAAAATGTTTGGGTCAAATTGGCCCGTGAACATCAGGAACGTAGCCTAGGCTACTATAGTAATTTTGTTTGTATAGGCTATGTCAAAACACATCAGCATGTTGAAACTTTGCATGTTCGTCATGATAAATGAGAAAGTCACAAAATATCAAGAAAAAAACCATAGGGTTAACAGTATTTCCAACAACTAGAAAATCTAAGGGTTCTTACTTCTTTCACACCTGCCTCATTTAGTTCTGTTGAATCGCACTAGAGTTCGTTTTCCCCCTTGGTGCGGTTCGCTTGGGCAGGTGTGAATGCAGCAATCGCACTCGGGTGCGCACCAAAAGCGGTACGCTTTCAAACGAACTCTGGAGCGGTTCGTTTGTGGTGAGAACGTGATCCGACCTCGAACAGACCCAACTGCCAAAGAACAGGCTATGATTAGCTACAGTTACAGTGCAATTTTATTTACCATCATCGCGGTACCCACCACCATCAGCAGTTTTGCATTACAGTATTTGCAATAACCACCCCTTGTCCAAAACTGAGCGTATTGTCTAAAAGAAGAGTTATGACTGCTGCGTATGTGCTTCACCACACAGATTTAACTCCGCACAGCTAATAAAACCGTCTGGGTGCAGATTAATATTTAATATTTCTGATATATAAATATTTCTCTGAAATGCGTTAAGTTGCACATAAGTAAGCCCAGGACCTGCCCTGAACAGTTTAATATGCGGTACGCAGAGCCATAGGACTATTATTTTGTTGAATAAACCTGGGGAACTACCGATGACGTCACATGCTCAGATTTTCTTGACCAATCGGCTGACAGGGGCGCCTCATGACCGTCCACATGTGCAAAACGAATTTTGAAGTCATTTATTCGTTTTTTGCCCGTGAACTAAAAAACGAAAAATCAAGCCGAAATCTCGTTTTTTCGTTTTTTGGAAAAAACGAAAAAACGAATAAAGGCGCCGTTTCTCGTTTCTGCTTATTTCATTTCAAATAGGAAATGAAATGGAAAAATGGAAAAATAGAAAATCGATTAGATTTCATTTATTCGAATGTTTGTTTCTGAAGTCACAATTTAGCAAAAGTAAAATTGAAAAAGGGGACAAAAAGAATCAGGGTGAGTACGTTTTGATAGTTTGTTTTTTCGTTTGAAACACAAAACAAAATAACGAGAAACCACCTGTTTTTCGTTTGTCGTTTCAAACCAAAAACAAAGAAACGGTAAAAAAAGAGCCGTTCTCCCGTTTTTGGTTCTGAATCCAAAAACGAAAAATGACAAAACCAAAATCAAATAACGGTCCGATTTTGGTTTTTTGAAATTCCTTTTTCCATTTTTCCGTTTGAAGATCTACATTGAAATATAGACAGGTTGGCCACGTGACCCGGAAGTAATAGTAAATATGGCCCATCAAAATAAAAGCCAAGCTTTTAGAACGGTCATAATATTCAGCGCTAATGTTATACCAGACAACCAGAGTAACGTTAAAGGAAGAAAAATCAATTAATAAATAGCCTTATATAAACCGGACCGGAATAAATATGTTAGCAACAGTAGTTTATTACAGCTATTTAATATCCAGACATCACCAGTCACGTTTAATGAGCGCATTGTTTGGCTCAATTTGTGTGTGCAGAGTTGTTACTGTTAGCGCTATATTATATAATTAAATGTATATTTAATGTGGTTTCCACCGTAATGGATAACTGTTCCCCCTTTCTACCAGCAGGTGGCAGTATTTAAATGACTGATTAACACTGTATAACGTGAGCGAGGTAACAGCGTGTCCTTGGGCTTTTTGAAAATAGATATGATGCTGTTAGGATAAAATTATATTTGAGGACCAACACAAGTTTTACGAGGGTGTCAATCGAATGGCAAAGACGAGATAGGGACTGATATTATTAGGCCTACGCATGACGTCACGTGGGAATTCACGTTGACAAGTATTCATTCAATCGCTGTCAGTTCGCTGTCCATTACGGTGGAAACCACATTAAATACAAATTTAATTATATAATATAGCGCTAACAGTAACAACTCTGCACACACAATAAGTTCTTAGGTTAACCTATATTACCAACTGTATTGAGCCAAACAATGCGCTCATTAAACGTGACTGGTGATGTCTGGATAGGCACGATATTAAATAGCTGTAATAAACTACTGTTGCTAACTACTTTATGTTTGCAAAATATCGAACAAGTACCCCTAGCTTTATCTACAATATCTAAGTTCTCAAAAGTATCAGGATTAAAACTAAACGTTAAAAAATGTGAAATTCTGCCCCTAAAAGACAGCAGCCAATCTGAAATATGTAATATCTCGCTCAAAAACACTATAACTTATCTTGGTATTAAAATATCGAGAAATCCTTGAGAAACTCTGGACCTAAATATGCTCCCGGTGACTCAGACCATCAAAACCAAATTTAATTGTTGGTCTGCCAGAGATCTATCCATATATGGCAGAGTTCTGTTAAGTAAGGCAGAAGGGATGTCAAGAGCAGCTTATGTTTTCTCATCTCTAGATGTTCCAAAATCCACTTGTTCCCAATTTGATAAAATTCTCTTCAAATTTATATGGAAGAATAAGCCTGACAAGGTTAAAAGGTCTGTTCTCTCAAACCTTCTGGCTGAAGGTGATCTGAATGTACTGACATTTACTTCATTTAACCAAATTATAAAAATCAACTGGATTAAAAGATTCCTCAAGTGTCCAAATAGTATGTGGAATATTATTCCAAACAGCTTATTTGAAACTATTGGTGGTCTTAACTTTCTATTGATATGTCCTTTTTCGGTAGGAAAACTCCCCGTGAAATTAAGCAATTTTCATAAACAAACCTTGTTATGTTGGAATCTTATCTTTAAACACAATTTCTCCCCTCACAACTGTATTCTTTGGAACAATGCATATATACTACACAAAAACAAAACACTCTTTCTGAATAATTGGTTTATGAGTAATCTGAATACAGTAAACAATCTGCTAAATACAAAAAATGAATTTTATTCTTATGAGCACTTCATGGAAAAATATGGTATTGATACATCTCAAGAAGAATTCGAAATGGTGATTGAGTCTATTCCTGTTAGTCTTGTTTCTTTAGCACAGAGCATACAGACAGATACTTCTCTATCTGTAACAGTCGGTTCTCCTGCTATTTCTGGCATTCCACTTACAGATAAGAGATGTAACAATACTTTTATTAGAAACATACTTGATCCTACCAGTACTCCTATATGTAAACACCGATGGACTTTACTGGTCAAGAAACTATGGAACATGATCTTCCTGCTACCTCATCAGTATATTATTGTAAATAAAATCAAAGAAGTTTTATTCAAAATTGTTCACAGGTATTACCCTTCAAAAGCAAACATCTGTACTTTTTTTCCAACTGTGTGTAACATTTGTACTTTCTGTGGCTGTGAAGGAGAAACCATTGAGCATGTTTTTGTTGATTGTCCCCTTGTAGCTTCCTTTTGGTCCCATTTACAAAGATTTATTTCCCAAAAGATAAAAAATAATATTTCTCTAAGCAAATTTGAAATACTTCTTATAGTCACTGAGCCATATTTATCAGCCAATGAAAAATATGTAATTAACTTAATTATTTTAGCTAAATATTATCTGCACAAAATGATTTGGCAAAGAAGCAAACCCTCCTTTTACAATTTCAAAATTACAGACCTTAAAAAATATTGGGACAGCATTGAAAATGTAAAAAAAAAAGAACAACAAATTAAACAAAACAATCAAATTATTTCATTATTTTAACTTTAATGCATAAGCAGACCCCTAAGTGTTTTTCATTTATGTTTCTATGTGTTTTGTTATTTTATTTCTATTTTATTTCTTTATTTCTTTATTTTTTATTTTTTCACCTTGTTAAGATCAGATATATGAAGCTGTATATTGATTCAATTTCGTATACGTGTTAAAATTGTAATTTGACAAAATGTTAATAAAATTTGTAAAAAATTAAAATAAAAAAAACTACTGTTGCTAAATCAGGGTATCTTCCGTCCATTTCATTTCCTATTTGAAATGAAATAAGCAGAAACGAGAAACGGCGCCTTTATTCGTTTTTTCGTTTTTTCCAAAAAACGAAAAAAAACGAGATTTCGGCTTGATTTTTCGTTTTTTTAGTTCACGGGCAAAAAACGAATAAATGACTTCAAAATTCGTTTTGCACATGTGGACGGTCATGAGGCGCCCCTGTCAGCCGATTGGTCAAGAAAATCTGAGCATGTGACGTCATCGGTAGTTCCCCAGGTTTATTCAACAAAATAATAGTCCTATGGCTCTGCGTACCGCATATTAAACTGTTCAGGGCAGGTCCTGGGCTTACTTATGTGCAACTTAACGCATTTCAGAGAAATATTTATATATCAGAAATATTAAATATTAATCTGCACCCAGACGGTTTTATTAGCTGTGCGGAGTTAAATCTGTGTGGTGAAGCACATACGCAGCAGTCATAACTCTTCTTTTAGACAATACGCTCAGTTTTGGACAAGGGGTGGTTATTGCAAATACTGTAATGCAAAACTGCTGATGGTGGTGGGTACCGCGATGATGGTAAATAAAATTGCACTGTAACTGTAGCTAATCATATCCTGTTCTTTGGCAGTTGGGTCTGTTCGAGGTCGGATCACGTTCTCACCACCACAAACGAACCGCTCCAGAGTTCGTTTGAAAGCGTACCGCTTTTGGTGCGCACCCGAGTGCGATTGCTGCATTCACACCTGCCCAAGCGAACCGCACCAAGGGGGAAAACGAACTCTAGTGCGATTCAACAGAACTAAATGAGGCAGGTGTGAAAGAAGTAAGAACCCTTAGATTTTCTAGTTGTTGGAAATACTGTTAACCCTATGTTTTTTTCTTGATATTTTGTGACTTTCTCATTTATCATGACGAACATGCAAAGTTTCAACATGCTGATGTGTTTTGACATAGCCTATACAAACAAAATTACTATAGTAGCCTAGGCTACGTTCCTGATGTTCACGGGCCAATTTGACCCAAACATTTTAACACTCTAATTAATGCAACTGTAGGCTACTGACCCAAAATAATAAAATTGCTTTGTTATATTTTGTTATTTTGTTTGTTTTTTTACAACCTTATGAAGCTAAAATTAGCTTTTCCACACTTATTTTAATACAGAAAAATATTTTGTCAGCCACAGATGGTAAAAATGAGCCATCATTTATTTTTTCAATCTACCTGAAATAATATTAAACCTTTGTTTGTTGGTATTTTGTGACTTTTTTTCATTTATCATCATGATCATGCATGCAAAGTTTCTACATGCTGATGTGTGTTGACATACAAACAAAATTACTATTACATTTGTGATGTTCCCGCCCGGGTCAATTTGTCCCTCAGCTATTAAAATGCAACTGTACGGACATATGTGTTTGTATGACAGGGCACTTCAACTCCAGATCTAAAGTGCAAGTGTCTAAAAGTGATCTAACCCTATCCAAACACACTTGAAAAAGCTAAATCACGTTGTTCAGAATTAATTGCAAATTACAGATGAAAATCTTTGTCAGACAAATAAGCTCTCATTTCTATATTCAAGATATCTGAAATACCTAGCTTTTAACCTTTTATGATTTTCAAAGGCAGCTTTACAGAGCCAATAAATGAATAAAAAACATTTATTTGATGTATGTTTTTGTTATGTTTTGTTTCTCACTCCCATGTGAGTGAATAATGAGCTTTCCCACAATTTTGCTTAGTGTGGCACAAGACTTTGACATAGACAGCAGGAAAAATGAGCTCCCAAAAATTGACATTTAAATAAGTAATTTCACAGGTTTTTGATGATACTGATACAGATGAAGATGTTTCCGAGTTAGAGGATGCTTCAGAGATTGAGGAAAATGTTGTTGAAGATACAGAAAATGAATGAAACTAGGGAAACTAGGGAACTATAGGAAACTAAAGGGAAAGTTAACTTAGGAAAAGTCAACATTATTTTCATACAGCTACATTGAATTGTTCAGTTATGATGTTATAAGCATATAATGTATAAGAAAAAATGAAAACGTAAAAAAAAAAAAATGATGCAAAAAAAGTCAGTAGGCCTACACTGTTTATAAAAAGAAAACGGTTTTAAAAAATGGTAAAAAAAAAAAAAATTTGACCAAATTTGTCAATTGGACCCGCTCCGTAAGTAGCCTACACGGAAATCGAACAGTGCACGAGGGTAGGCTCCCCCTATGGGTAGGCTACGTTCAGCATATAGCGCTTATTTTAGATTTTTTTAATGTTTGACAACATCTTCCTCCACTCTTTGAACAATTTTAATTAACATTAGCCTATTCGTTATTAACAAAGAGAATAAGACGGATGAGATAACACAAGTAAATGAAAGACCTATGGATTAACCTTTCAAACGAATGCGGTTCATTGTTATTTTTTAATGAAAACACAACAACAATAAAATAGTAGGCTACAATAAAAATAAAAAATAAACTCCTGCATAGTATTAAACTTGAATTAACAAAACGATTAAGACAGAATAACAACAGCATAGGCTAACAAATAAATAAAATATATTTGGAAATGTCCCTTTAAAATGAACACTGTTATTAAAACTTTTTGTTGTTGTTGTTGTTGTTTTCAAAGACAAACTCACTTCTTTACTAACAAAATCTTGCGCTTTTTCCTCCGCTATCGTCCTGTCAATCATCTCGCTCTCGCAGCTATGATTAGCTACAGTTACAGTACAATTTTATTTACCATCATCGCGGTACCCACCACCATCAGCAGTTTTGCATTACAGTATTTGCAATAACCACCCCTTGTCCAAAACTGAGCGTATTGTCTAAAAGAAGAGTTATGACTGCTGCGTATGTGCTTCACCACACAGATTTAACTCCGCACAGCTAATAAAACCGTCTGGGTGCAGATTAATATTTAATATTTCTGATATATAAATATTTCTCTGAAATGCGTTAAGTTGCACATAAGTAAGCCCAGGACCTGCCCTGAACAGTTTAATATGCGGTACGCAGAGCCATAGGACTATTATTTTGTTGAATAAACCTGGGGAACTACCGATGACGTCACATGCTCAGATTTTCTTGACCAATCGGCTGACAGGGGCGCCTCATGACCGTCCACATGTGCAAAACGAATTTTTAAGTCATTTATTCGTTTTTTGCCCGTGAACTAAAAAACGAAAAATCAAGCCGAAATCTCGTATTTTCGTTTTTTGGAAAAAACGAAAAAACGAATAAAGGCGCCGTTTCTCGTTTCTGCTTATTTCATTTCAAATAGGAAATGAAATGGACGGAAGATACCCTGATTTTGCTAACATATTTATTCCGGTCCAGGTTTATATAAGGCTATTTATTAATTGATTTTTCTTCTTCTAACGTTACTCTGGTATAACGTTAGCGCTGAATATTATGACCGTTCTAAAAGCTTGGCTTTTATTTTGATAGGCCATATTTACTATTACTTCCGGGTCACGTGGCCAACCTGTCTATATTTCAATGTAGATCTTCAAACGGAAAAATGGAAAAAGGAATTTCAAAAAACCAAAATCGGACCGTTATTTGATTTTGGTTTTGTCATTTTTCGTTTTTGGATTCAGAACCAAAAACGGGAGAACGGCTCTTTTTTTGCCGTTTCTTTGTTTTTGGTTTGAAACGACAAACGAAAAACAGGTGGTTTCTCGTTATTTTGTTTTGTGTTTCAAACGAAAAAACAAACTATCAAAACGTACACGGACCGTGTGTGTCTGTGCATGTGGATTTGTATGTGTGTGTATGGGTGTGTGTCTGTGCGTGTGGATGTCAGTGTGTGTGCATGCTTGCGTTTGTTTGTATTCCTGCATGTGTGTGTGTGACAGTATCATCCTAAACCAGCAACCCTTCGCTCAACACCACCATCTACAGGCCGATGAGTGTACAGTCACTAAATGTGCACATAAATAAATTTATTTTATACCCCCCCATGCATGAAATTCTAGGAAACTTAGCATACCCCCAGAGGATGTCAAGTTAATCATACACATGAAATATGGTGCAGTTCTGAACATCTCAACTGAAGATAGGGCAGAATAATATTGCATTTTCATTTTTTATGGGAGGGGCGCAAATCACAAATGAGTGATTATGGGCTAGGTTGATGTGGGCCCTTAAGACCAACATACCATAAAAATTTCTTCATCCTCGGTGCCACGGTTCAGGTAGTTATTTAGGAAAAACTGCATTTTTTGGGTTTGGGGGGGCCCAGCGCGGGGGGGGGGGGGGGGTGGCCCCCGGGGACCAAACGAAATTTTTCCGTAAAAGTCTAGTGGGGCTACATGCCCACCAAATTTCATGTTCCCCGGTGTTTCGGTGTCCCTGGTATCGTTGACGAAAAATTCAGTAGATGACGAAAAAAAAAAAAAAAAAAACTTTGCCAATCCCTATATGACCGCTTTCGCTAGCTACGCTAGCGGCGGTCATAATAATGGGTTGTTTTTCGTTTTTCGTTTTTCGTTTTCCTATTTACTAATGGTAATTGGGAAACCGGCCGTTTTTCGTTTTTGTTTTTTTTCTTTCCAAACGAAAATCCGTTGGCCGCCAAGTACACGGACCGTTTAGCCAACATCCTCCGTGTATTTACAACTTCACCGAATAAATAACCACCTATACAATCATACCTTATACAACACCTCTATATACAACCAGTTGAGAATGTGTGGATGTGTGTGAGTGCGTGCGGAAAGTCATATAGTCCAGCGTGAATACAATGTTAGGATCAGCCTCACCGGTAACAATGTGAAGTCCGAGAGCGTGATCAATGAAGTCGAAAACTGTCCTAAGTCCTCTGAACAAAGTAATCCTGGCAGCGAGCCCACTGAAATACTCCCAGGAGGATCGGCGACTCGGCGCTTCCAGAACAGTCAACCACGGGATTATCCACATACACACCGTCAGGTTTGTGAATGAGAAGACGCGTCAATGTGGACGAGAAAATACCACATTCACAAAAATAAATGGAAAAAACAATTGCCAAATGTAAACTGTTTTAAAAATGAATTTCGTATGTTATTATCCTCCTTGAACCTTGCAATGCAACAACACACGTTATGTCTTTAAATTCTAAACAAACTGTAGAAGCTATTTGTTATGCTGCTGAAATGTTTTTGATCCTGTTTATTTATTTGAGAACAATGCCTTATTTTTTTTTTATTATTATTTTTTTTTATCTTATTCATTGTCAAATCTGCATTTTGTTGATACCTTGCCTTTTTTTCTTTGCTGTTGTCTCCACGAGAGTTTGTAATAAACATTAATAAAATAAATAAAATAAAATAAAATAAAAAGACTCCATTGACTTGCGTTCTCTGAGCAATGAATGCGGTAATACTCAATGCTGTCCACTAGAGGGGGCGACAGGACAATAAGTGTTTTCTACTCTCTTTCCCTGTTTGCATCAGTTTAAATGACAAAGAAATGCACGACTTTAATTGATAAATAGGCCATATCTGTGTATCCACTCTCTAGTTTATTTTAAGATATTGTTATTCACACTGGTTCTTGCATTTAATGTTTGTCCATCTGGAACTTTTATTTGTCATGAGCTCTATATTTTAAGATGTAGCCTAGAAAAAAATATGATTCAAGAACACAAACTCTGTTTTTACTAGGGACATTTGCATTGCATTGCACACCAGAACTAACTCAATCCCATGTCCATTAAAGAGATAGTTGAAAGTTGAAAGTTGTGCACTGAAGAATAACATAGGCTATTGCACTGGCTATACTTCTGGCTATATATAGGCTATACTTCTTGCATTGCATTGCACACCAGAACTTAATCATTCCCATGTTCATTAAAGAGATGATATGTGTGTTGATGATATGAATGCAATGGCATACAAGTTATAGCCTATATATATATATATATATATATATATATATATATATATATATATATATATATATATATATATATATATATATATATATATATATATATATATATATATATAGGCTATATATAGGCATGGCATGGCATTGCATGGCTAACGATCTAACGTTGTGCACTGAAGAATAACAATAGGTTAAGCACTTTTTGCATTGCATTGCATTGCATTGCACACCAGACCTACCTCATTCCCATGTTGATTAAACATAACGTGTGTTGTTGCATTGCATCGCATTGCATTGCATTGCATTGCACTAACGATCTAACGTTGTGCACTGAATAACATAGGTTATGCACTTTTTGCATTGCCTTGCATTGCACACCATTACCTCATTCCCATGTTGATTAAACATAACGTGTGTTGTTGCATTGCATCGCATTGCATTGCATTGCATTGCACTAACGATCTAACGTTGTGCACTGAAGAATAACATAGGTTATGCACTTTTTGCATTGCCTTGCATTGCACACCATTACCTCATTCCCATGTTGATTAAAGACATAACGTGTGTTGCATTGCATTGCACTAACGATCTAACGTTGTGCACTGAAGAATAACATATAGGTTATGCACTTTTTGCATTGCCTTGCATTGCACACCAGAATTACCTCATTTCCATGTTGATTAAAAGACATAACGTGTGTTGTTGCATTGCATTGCATTGCATTGCATTGCATTGCATTGCATTGCATTGCATTGCATTGCATTACATTGCTTTGCTTTGCACTGCATTGCATTGCATTCCACTAACGATCTATCGTTGTAAAAAAAGTAATGCAATGCAATGCAACAACACACATATCATCTATAGAGATGATATGTGTGTTGTTGCATTGCATTGCATTACTTTTCACTGCACTGCATTGCATTGCATTGCACACCAGAACTAACTCATTGCCATGTTCATTAAAGAGATGATATGTGTGTTGCATTGCATTGCATTGTTAGATCGTTAGTGCTTTAGTCTTTGTCATTATAGAATGAACATGTTAATTATTTTGTTCAACAACACACATGTCATGTAATGAACATGGGATTGAGTTAGTTCTGGTGTGCAATGCAATGCAATGCAAAAAGTGCATATGTTATTCTTCAGTGCACAACGTTAGATCGTTAGTGCAATGCAATGCAATGCAAAGCAATGCAATGCAATGCAATGCAATGCAAAGCAATGCAAAGCAATGCAATGCAATACAATGCAATGCAATGCAGTGCAGTGCAGTGCAATGCAATGCAGTGCAGTGCAATGCAGTGCAGTGCAGTGCAATAGAGTGCAATGCAATGCAGTGCAGTGCAATGCAGTGCAGTGCAGTGCAGTGCAGTGCAGTGCATGCAGTGCAGTGCAGTGCAAAAAGTGCATAACCTGCAATGCGATGCAATGCAATGCAACAACACACGTTATGTCTTTAATCAACATGGGAATGAGGTAGGTCTGGTGTGCAATGCAATGCAATGCAAAAAGTGCTTAACCTATTGTTATTCTTCAGTGCACAACGTTAGATCGTTAGCCATGCAATGCAATGCAAAAAGTGCATAACCTATATGTTATTCTTCATTGCACAACGTTAGATCGTTAGTGCAATGCAATGCAATGCAATGCGATGCAATGCGATGCGATGCAATGCAATACCAATGCAATGCAATGCAATGCAATGCAATGCAATGCAATGCAATGCAATGCAATGCAATGCAATGCAATGCAACAATACACGTAATGTCTTTAATCAACATGGGAATGAGGTAATTCTGGTGTGCAATGCAAGGCAATGCAAAAAGTGCATAACCTATATGTTATTCTTCAGTGCACAACGTTAGATCGTTAGTGCAATGCAATGCAATGCAATGCAATGCAATGCAATGCGATGCAATGCAATGCAACAACACACGTTATGTCTGTAATCAACATGGGAATGAGGTAGGTCTGGTGTGCAATGCAATGCAATGCAAAAAGTGCTTAACCTATTGTTATTCTTCAGTGCACAACGTTAGATCGTTAGCCATGCAATGCCATGCAATGCAATGCGATGCAGTGCAATGCAATGCAATGCAATGCAATGCAGTGCAGTGTAGTGCAGTGCAGTGCAATGCAGTGCAATGCAGTGCAATGCAGTGCAGTGCAGTGCAGTGCAGTGCATGCAGTGCAGTGCAGTGCAAAAAGTGCATAACCTGCAATGCGATGCAATGCAACAACACACGTTATGTCTTTAATCAACATGGGAATGAGGTAGGTCTGGTGTGCAATGCAATGCAATGCAAAAAGTGCTTAACCTATTGTTATTCTTCAGTGCACAACGTTAGATCGTTAGCCATGCAATGCAATGCAAAAAGTGCATAACCTATATGTTATTCTTCATTGCACAACGTTAGATCGTTAGTGCAATGCAATGCAATGCAATGCAATGCAATGCAATGCGATGCAATGCAACAACACACGTTATGTCTTTAATCAACATGGGAATGAGGTAGTTTTGGTGTGCAATGCAATGCGAAGAGTGCATATGTTATTTTTTAGTGCACAATGTTAGATCGTTAGTGCAATGCAATGCAATGCCATATAAATGAAGCAATGCCATGCAATGCCATATGCAATGAACTTGGAAATGATTTTGTTCTGGTGTGCAATGCAATGCGATGCAAAAAGTGCTTAACCTATTGTTATTCTTCAGTGCACAACGTTAGATCGTTAGCCATGCAATGCCATGCAATACCATGCGATGCCATGCAATGCCATGCGATGCAATGCAATGCAATGCAATGCAATGCAATGCAATGCAATGCAATGCAGTGCAAAGTATTGCAAAGCAGTGCAATGCAGTGCAGTGCAGTGCAGTGCAAAGCAATGCAATGCAATGCAATGCAATGCAGTGCAAAGCAAAGCAAAGCAAAGCAAAAGCAAAATGCAATGCAATGCAATGCAGTGCAAAGCAAAGCAAAGCAAAGCAAAGCAAAGCAAAGCAAAGCAATGCAATGCAACAACACACGTTATGTTTTTAATCAACATGGGAATGAGGTAGTTTTGGTGTGCAATGCAAAGCAAAGCAAAGCAAAGCAAAGCAAAGCAAAGCAAAACAAAGCAAAGCAAAGCAAAGCAAAGCAAAGCAAAGCAAAGCAAAGCAAAGCAAAGCAAAGCAAAGCAAAGCAAAGCAATGCAACAACACACGTTATGTCTTTAATCAACATGGGAATGAGGTAGTTCTGGTGTGCAATGCAATGCGAAGAGTGCATATGTTATTTTTCAGTGCACAACGAAAAAAAAACAATCTAATGTTAGATCGTTAGTGCAATGCAATGCAATGCCATGCAATGAAGCAATGCCATGCAATGCCATGCAACGCCATATGCAATGAACTTGGAAATGATTTTGTTCTGTTTGCAATGCAATGCGAAAAGTGCATAATCTATATGTTATTCTTCAGTGCACAACGTTAATGCAATGCAATGCTCAGGTTGCATTGCAATGCAACAACACACATATCATCTCTATAAAGAACATGGGAATGATTTTGTTCTGGTGTGCAATGCAATGCAAAAAGTGCTTTACCTATATGTTATTCTTCAGTGCACAATGTTAGATCGTTAGTGCAATGCAATGCAATGCAATGCAATGCAATGCAATGCAATGCAATGCAACAACACACGTTATGTTTAATCAACCAACATGGGAATGAGCAAAGTCTGGTGTGCAATACAATGCAATGCAAAAAGTGCATAACCTTGAAGTGCATAACAATGAAGCAATGCCATGCCATGCAATGCAATGCAATGCGATGCCATGCAATGCAATACAATGCAATGCAATGCAATGCAATGCAATGCAATGCAATGCAACAACACACGTTATGTCTTTAATCAACATGGGAATGAGGTAGTTCTGGTGTGCAATGCAATGCAATGCAATAGCAAAGCAAAGCAAAGCAAAGCAAAGCAAAGCAAAGCAAAGCAAAGCAAAGCAAAGCAAAGCAAAGCAAAGCAAAAAGCAAAAGCAAAGCAAAAAGCAAAAGCAAAGCAAAGCAAAAGCAAAGCAAAAGCAAAAGCAAAGCAAAGCAAAGCAAAGCAAAGCAAAGCAAAGCAAAGCAAAGCAATGCAATGCAATGCAATGCAACAACACACGTTGTCTTTAACCAACATGAGAATGAGGTACTTCTGGTGTGCAATGCAATGCGAAAAGTGCATATGTTATTCTTCAGTGCACAACGTTAGATCGTCAATGCAATGCAAAGCAATTGGGGGAGAACCAGAACTGAGGTAGTTCTGGTGTGCAATGCAATGCAAAAAGTGCATAACCTAAATGTTATTCTCCAATGCACAACGATAGATCGTTAGTGCAATGCAATGCAATGCAATGCAATGCAACGCAACGCAATGCAATGCAACGCAATGCAATGCAATACAATGTAATGCTACAACACACGTTATGTCTTTAATCAAAATGGGAATGAGGTAGTTCTGGTGTGCAATGCAATGCAATGCGAAAAGTGCATATGTTATTCTTCAGTGCACAACGTTAGATCGTCAATGCAATGCAAAGCAATTGGTGGAGAACCAGAACTGAGGTAGTTCTGTGTGCAATGCACTGCAAAAAGTGCATAAGCTATATGTTATTCTTCAGTGCACAACGTTAGATCGATAGTGCAATGCAAAAAGCAAAGCAAAGCAAAGCAAAGCAAATGCAATGCAACAACACACGTAATGTCTTTAATCAACATGGGAATGAGATAGTTCTGGTGTGCAATGCAATGCAAAAAGTGCATAACCTATATGTTATTCTTCAGTGCACAACGTTAGATCGTTAGTGCAATGCAATGCAATGCAATGCAATGCAGAGCAAAGCAAAGCAAAGCAAAGCAAAGCAAAGCAAAGCAAAGCAAAGCAAAGCAAAGCAAAGCAAAGCAAAGCAAAGCAAAGCAAAGCAAAATGCAATGCAATGCAACACACGTAATGTCTTTAATCAACATGGGAATGAGGTAGTTCTGGTGTGTAAAGCAATGCGAAAAGTGCATATGTTATTCTTCAGTACACAACGTTAGATAGTTAGTGCAATGCAATGCAATGCAATGCAATGCAATGCAATGCAATGCAATGCAATGCAAAAAGTGCATAACCTAAATGTTACTCTTCAGTGCACAACAATAGATCGTTAGTGCAATGCAACGCAATGCTATGCCATGCAGTGCAAAGCAATGCAATGCAATGCAATGCAATGCAATGCAATGCAATGCAATGCAATGCAATGCAATGTATTGCAATGCAATGCAATGCAATGCAATGCAATGCAATGCAATGCAACAACACACGTTATGTCTTTAATCAACATGGGAATGAGGTAGTTCTGGTGTGCAATGCGATGCAATGCGAAAAGTGCATATGTTATTCTTCAGTACACAACGATAGATCGTTAGTGCAATGCAACGCAACGCAATGCAATGCAATGCAATGCAATGCAATGCAATGCAATGCAATGCAATGCAATGCAATGCAATGCAATGCAATTGGGGGTTAACCAGAACTGAATCAGCGTTGCATTGCATTGCATTGCATTGCGTTGCATTGCGTTGAATTGCACTAACGATCTATCATTGTGTACTGAAGAATAACATATGCACTTTTCGCATTGCTATATGTTATTCTTCAGTGCACAAGGTTAGATCGTTAGTGCAATGCAAAGCAAAGCAATGCAATGCAATGCAATGCAACAACACACGTTATGTCTTTAATCAACATGGGAATGAGGTAGTTCTGGTGTGCAATGCAATGCGAAAAGTGCACATGTTATAATTCAATACACAACGTTAGATAGTTAGTGCAATGAAATGCAATGCAAAAAGTGCATAACCTATATGTTATTCTTCAGAGCACAACAAATGATCGTTAGTGCAATGCAATGCATGCCTTGCAGTGCAAAGCAAAGCAAAGCAATGCAATGTATTGCAATGCAATTGGGGGTTAACCAGAACTGAATCAGCGTTGCATTGCGTTGCATTGCGTTGCATTGCGTTGCATTGCGTTGCATTGCGTTGCATTGCGTTGCATTGCGTTGCATTGCGTTGCATTGCGTTGCATTGCGTTGCATTGCATTGCGTTGCATTGCACTAACGATCTATCATTGTGTACTGAAGAATAACATATGCACTTTTCGCATTGCTATATGTTATTCTTCAGTGCACAACGTTAGATCGTGCAATGCAATGCAGTGCAAAGCAAAAGCAAAAGCAAAAGCAAAAGCAAAAGCAACGCAAAAAGCAAAGCAAAGCAAAGCAAAGCAAAGCAAAGCAAAGCAAAGCAAAGCAAAGCAAAGCAAAGCAAAGCAAAAGCAAAGCAAAGCAAAGCAAAGCAAAAGCAAAGCAAAGCAAAGCAAAAGCAAAGCAAAGCAAAGCAAAAGCAAAGCAAAGCAAAGCAAAGCAAAAGCAAAGCAAAAAGCAAAGCAAAAAGCAAAGCAAAGCAAAGCAAAGCAAAGCAAAAAGTAAAGTAAAGCAAAGCAAAGCAATGCAATGCAATGCAATGCAATGCAATGCAATGCAACAACACACGTTATGTCTTTAATTAACATGGGAATGAGGTAGTTCTGGTGTGCAATGCACAAAACTATGCGAAAAGTGCATATGTTATTCCTCAGTACACAACGTTAGATAGTTAGTGCAATGCAATGCAATGCAATGCAAAAAGTGCATAACCTATATGTTATTCTTCAGTGCACAACAATAGATCGTTAGTGCAATGCAATGCAACGCAATGCAATGCAATGCAATGCAATGCAATGCAATGCAATGCAATGCAATGCAATGCCTTGCAATGCCTTGCAGTGCAAAGCAAAGCAATGCAATGCAATGCAATGCAATGCAATGCAATGCAATGCAATGCAATGCAATGCAATGTATTGCAATGCAATGCAATGCAATGCAATGCAATGCAATGCAATGCAATGCAATGCAATGCAATGCAAGGCAGTGCAAAGCAAAGCAAAGCAAAGCAAAGCAAAGCAAAGCAAAGCAAAGCAAAGCAAAGCAAAGCAAAGCAAAGCAATACTATGCAATGCAATGCAATGCAATGCAACAACACACGTTATGTCTTTAATCAACATGGGAATGAGGTAGTTCTGTTGTGCAATGCGATGCAATGCGAAAAGTGCATATGTTTTTCTTCAGTACACAACGATAGATCGTTAGTGCAATGCAACGCAATGCAACGCAGTGCAACGCAATGTTACGCAGTGCAACGCAATGCAACGCAATGCAACGCAACGCAACGCAACGCAACGCAACGCAATGCAACGCAATGCAATGCAATACAATGCAATGCAACAACACACGTTATGTCTTTAACCAACATGGGAATGAGGTAGTTCTGTTGTGCAATGCAATGCAATGCAATGCGAAAAGTGCATAAGATATTCTTCAGTGCACAAAGTTAGATCGTAAATGCAAAGCAATGCAACAACACACTTATCTCTATAATGAACATGGGAATGAGGTATTTCTGGTGTGCAATGCAATGCAATGCAAAAAGTGCATAACCTATGTTATTCTTCAGTTCACAACGTTACATCGTTAGTGCAATGCAATGCAATGCAACGCAATGCAAGGCAATACATGCAGTGCAAAGCAATGCAATGCAATGCAATGCAATGCAATGCAATGCAATAACAATTCAATGCAACAACACACGTTATGTCTTTAACTAACATGGGATTGATGTAGTTCTGTTGTGCAATGCAATGCGAAAATTGCATATGTTATTTTTCAGTGTACAGCGTTAGATCGTTTAGTGCAATGAACTGAGGTAGTTCTTGTGTGTAATGCAATGCAAAAAGTGCATAACCTATATGTTATTCTTCAGTGCAAAACGATAGATCGTTAGTGCAATGCCATGCAGTGCAAAGCAAAGCAAAGCAATACAATACTATGCAATGCAATGCAATGCAATGCAATGCAATGCAATGCAATGCAATGCAATGCAATGCAATGCAACAACACACTTTATGTCTTTAACCAACATGGGAATGAGGTAGTTCTGGTGTGCAATGCAATGCAAGTGCATATGTTATTATTCAGTGCACAGCGTTAGATCGTTAGTGCAATTCAATGCAATGCAAAGCAATTGAGGGAGAACCAGAACTGAGGTAGTTCTTGTGTGCAATGCAAAAAGTGCATAACCTATTTGTTATTCTTCAGTGCACAATGTTAGATCGTTTGTGCAATGCAATGCAATGCAATGCAACAGCACACGTTATTTCTTTAATGAGGTGTTTGAAATACATCGGAATGAGGTTTTTCTGGTGTGCAATGTAATGCAAAGCGATAAGTGCATAACATTCTTCAGTGCACAAAGTTAGATCGTTAATGCAATGCAAGGCAATGTAATGCAATGCAATGCAATGCAATGCAATGCAATGCAATGCAATGCAATGCAATGCAATGCAATGCAATGCAATCCAATGCAACAACACACGTTATTTCTTTAATGAACATTGGAATTATTTAGTTATGGTGTGCAATGCAATGCAAGAAGTGCATAGCCTATGTTATTCTTCAATGCACAACGTTAGACAGTTTGTGCAAAGCAACAACACATATGTTATCTCTCTAATGAACATGGGATTGAGTTAGTTCTGGTGTGCAATGATGCTCAACCTAGATCGTTTGTGCAAAGCACATAATGTTATAACAATGAGCTATACATACCTATGTATAGTAAGGTATTGACCTACGCTTTTGACCTACTGATCATATTTCTGGCCAAGGAGTCCTTAAAGATGTTATATCATCCTGACAAAAGTCCATATTTGACATACAGAATTTTTTTCTGGCCAAGGAGTACTCGAAACTTGACATTTCCATATATACTCATTAACATTTTCTGATGTTACGTCAGCCATACAGAAGTCCAAATTTGACCCAAGGAACATATTTTTGGCCAAAGAGTCCTCGATCTTGTCCAACTCCTTCTGATGCTTCGTAAAGCCATATGGATGTCCATATCGGACCTTTTGCACTTATTTGTGGTCAAATTGTCCTCAAAAATGTTCAATCTATATAAAGTTATAGACGACTTCTGATGATAAATCAGCTATACAGAGGTCCCCTTTTGACCTTCTGAACATATTTCTGGCCAAAGAGTTCCTCAACATTATCTTTCTATACTAGAGATGGACTTCTTGTGATGTTATATTAACCAGGTCTATTTTTGACCTACTGAACATATTTCTGGACAAAGAGTCCAAAATGCCTAAACACTATACATTCAGATTGATATCTTCGGATGTTATATCATCCTGACAAAAGTGCATATTTGACATACTGAATTTATTTCTGGCCAAGGAGTACTCGAAACTTGACCTTTCCATATATACTCGTTGACTTTTTCTGATAATACGTCAGCCATACAGAAGTCCATATTTGACCCAAGGAACATAGTTTTGGCCAAAGAGTTCTTGAACATTATCTTTCTATACTACATATTGACTTCTCGTAATGTTAAATCAGGCAGGCAGTAGTCCATATTTGACCGATTTAAAAAAAATGGACCAAAGAGTTCTCAAAAGGATTTTGACTCCTTCTAATGCTACTTAAGCCATATAGATATACATATCTGACCATTTGAACTTATTTCTGGTCAAAGGGCACTAAAAAGTTTTTAAACTATAGAAAGTTATAGACTCTTTCTGATGATAAATCCGCTATTCAGAGGTCCCATTTTGACCTACTGAACATATTTCTGGCCAAAGAGTCCTAGAAGATTAACACTATACATTCAGACTGATATCTTCAGGCTGATATCTTATATCATCCTGACAAAAGTCCATATTTGACCTACCGAAGTTTTTTCTGGCCAAGGAGTGAGTCCTCGAAACTTGACCTTTCCATATATACTCGTTGACTTTTTCTGATGTTACATCAGCCATACAGAAGTCCATATTTGACCCAAGGAATATAGTTTTGGCCAAAGAGTCCTCGATCTTGGGCTTTCAATACATACTCATAGACTCCTTCTGATGCTTCATAAGCCATATAGATGTCCATATCGGACCTTTTGAACTTATTTCTGGTCAAAGTGTCCTCAAAAATGTTCAATCTATATAAAGTTATAGACGACTTCTGATGATAAATCAGCTATACAGAGGTCCCCTTTTGACCTTCTGAACATATTTCTGGCCAAAGAGTTCTTGAACATTATCTTTCTATACTACAGATACTACTTGTGATGTTATATGAACCAGCCAGTAGTCTATTTTTGACCTACTGAACATATTTCTGGACAAAGAGTCCTAAATGATTAACACTATACATTCAGATTGATATCTTCGGATTTTATATCATCCTGACAAAAGTCCATATTTGACATACTGAATTTTTTTCTGGCCAAGGAGTACTCAAAACTTGACCTTTCCATATATACTCGTTGACTTTTTCTGATGATACGTCAGCCATACAGAAGTCCATATTTCACCCAAGGAACATAGTTTTGGCCAAAGAGTTCTTGAACATTATCTTTCTATACTACAGATTGACTTCTTGTGATGTTTATATTAACCAACCAGTAGTCTATTTTTGACCTACTGAACATATTTCTGGACAAAGAGTCCTAAATGATTAACACTATACATTCAGATTGATATCTTCGGATGTTATATCATCCTGACAAATGTCCATATCGGACATATTGATTTTATTTTCCTGGCCAAGGAGTACTCGAAACTTGACCTTTCCATATATACTCGTTGACTCTTTCTGATGTTACGTCAGCCATACAGAAGTCCATATTTGACCCAAGGAACATATTTTTGGCCAAAGAGTCCTCGATATTTGGCTTTCTATACATACTCATAGACTCCTTCTGATGCTTCATAAGCCATATAGATGTCCATATCGGATCTTTTGAACTTATTTCTGGTCAAAGTGTCCTCAAAAATGTTCAATCTATATAAAGTTATAGACGACTTCTGATGATAAATCAGCTATACAGAGGTCCCCTTTTGACCTTCTGAACATATTTCTGGCCAAAGAGTTCTTGAACATTATCTTTCTATACTACAGATTGACTTCTTGTGATGTTTATATTAACCAGCCAGTAGTCTATTTTTGACCTACTGAACATATTTCTGGCCAGAGTCCGTGAACATTAACTCACTATACATATAGACTGACTTCTCGTAATGTAAAATCAGGCAGACAGTAGTCCATATTTGACTGATTGAAAAAAAAAAATTGACCAAAGAGTTCTCAAAAGGATTTTGTCTATCATAAATGTTTAGACTCCTTCTGATGTTAAATCAGCCATACAGAAGTCCATATTTGACCTTCTGAACATTTTTCTGGCCAGAGACCTTGAACATTTACCTTACTATTTATATTTCTCCTACCATAAAGACTTCTCGTGATGTTATATCAGCCAGACTGTAGCCATATTTGACTGATTTAACATGTTTTTGGCCAAAGAATCCTCAAAATGTTTTTTACTCTTAGAAACTCATAGACTCCTTCTGATGTTAAATTAGCCATACAGAAGTCCATATTTGACCCAAGGAATATATTTATGGCCATAGAGTTCTCGATCTTGACCTTTCTATACATACTCATAGACTCCTTCTAATGTTACATAAGCCATATAGATATCCATATCTGACCTTTTGAACTTATTTCTGGTCATCAAAAGTTTTTAAACTATATAAAGATAAATCAGCTATTCAGAGGTCCCCTTTTGACCTACTGAACATATTCTTGCCAAAGAGTCCTAAATGATTAACACTATACATTCAGTTCTTGAACATTATCTTTCTATACTACAGATTGACTTCTTGTGATGTTATATTAACCAGCCAGTAGTCTATTTTTGACCTACTGAACATATTTCTGGCCAGAGTCCGTGAACATTATCTACATTGTCTATCATAAATGTATAGACTCCTTCTGATGTTAAATCAGCCATACAGAAGTCCATATTTGACCTTCTGAACATATTTTTGGCCAGAGACCTGGAACATTTACCTTACTATTTATATTTATCCTACTATACAGACTTCTCGTGATGTTATATCAGCCAGACTGTAGTTCATATTTGACCGATTTAACATATTTTTGGCCAAAGAATCCCCAAAATGTTTTTTACTGTTATAAACTTATCGACTCCTTCTGATGTCAATCAGCCTTACAGAAGTCCATATTTGACCCAAGGAATATATTTATGGCCAAAGAGTTCTCGATCTTGGACTTTCTATCCATACTCATAGATTCCTTCTAATGCTACTCAAGCCATGTAGATATCCATATCTGACCATTTGAACTTATTTCTGGTCAAAGGGCCCTCAAAAGTTTTTAAACTATAGAAAGTTATAGACTCTTTCTGATGATAAATCAGCTATTCAGAGGTCCCATTTTGACCTACTGAACATATTTCTGGCCAAAGAGTCCTAAAAGATTAACACTATACATTCAGACTGATATCTTCGGATGTTATATCATCCTGACAAAAGTCCATATTTGACCTACCGAAGTTTTTTCTGGCCAAGGAGTGAGTAATCGAAACTTGACCTTTCCATATATACTCGTTGACTCTTTCTGATGTTTCGTCAGCCATACAGAAGTCCATATTTGACCCAAAGAACATATGTCTTGCCAAAGAGTCCTCGATCTTGGGCTTTCTATACATAATCATAGACTCCTTCTAATGCTACATAAGCCATAAAGATATCCATATCTGACCTTTTGAACTTATTTCTGGTCAAAGGGTCCTCAAAAGTTTAAACTATATTAAAGTCATAGACACTTTCTGATGACAAATCAGCTATTCAGAGGTCCCATTTTGACCTACCGAAAATATTACTGGCCAAAGAGTCCTTAAAGATTAACACTATACATTCAGATTGATATCTTCGGATGTTATATCATCATGACAAAAGTCCATATTTGACATACTGAAATTTTTTCTGGTCAAAGAGTCTAAACTTGACCTTTCTGGTGTCCTTCATTTCAGAGTCACACTCAGGACCTTCGGGACCAAATGGTCCGGGAGCAGGGCCGGCGGGTGCACTCTGCCGCTCTAGGCGAAAATAGGGCTGGTCCGAATACCATTTTTGAGCTTCGAAGCTTCGATAGTAATGAACATCGAATATTTGAAGCTTCGGCCAGAGGGAGCTGAACATATTCTTCTCTCTAATAAAGGCAGGAATCTCTATATGTCTGTCTTTCTGTTTGCATTTTGATTATTTGGAGAACCGTTCATCCAATCGACTTCACAAGGGAGTGCAGTATCGCATTTGGTGCAATATAGATGGACACACGAGACGCAACACGTTCAGAATTTATAAACTTTTAGTATACAGAACAGCGCGAGCGGGAAGCGGCGCACCTCACGCGGGCAGGGCTTATTTGCTTATTAAACGCACACTCATAGGTCTGTTAACTTAAGCAATAGGCTACATTTAAGGTAGTCTAATATTTTTCTGATTAAAAAATTACTGACACAGTAAAGGATATATTTAAATAAAGAAAAACAAAATTTAAATAAAGAATAAACGAAATTGAAATAAAGAAAAACAAAATTGAAATAAAGAAAAAACGAAATTGAAATAAAGAAAAAACGAAATTTGAAAAACGAAATGAAATGAAGAAAAAACGAAATTTAAATAAAGAAAAACGAAATTAAGTTAAATTAAAAACGAGATTAATTTAGATTGATAATAACGGGTAAAAAGGCTAATACATTTTGTTTCTGTTATTCTATTTTCCACTATGTCAAAGCAACGCAGCTTAACCCAAAACACAAGCTCAGGCACTTCTGTCCACACACACTCCGCTGTTCTGCTCTAGCCAGAGAATAGCCTGCTCCCGTTGTATGAACACTTTAGTAGGCCAAGAGGAAGCAAATATATTAGGTTGGGTTCCTTCAACTGTCCATCCTATTAAAATGGCTATAGGCTATATAAGATAATTGTAAAAAAAAAAAAAAAAAAAAAATAAAAAAAAATTGTTTATAGTGTGAACATATTCAAGCGCGAATGAGAACCGTTTCGAGAGGGATGCCAGGTGTGTAACATTTTTTTAAATAGAAATTCAGAGGTCCTTACTAGGTTAGCTGTGCTAGCGGCCTCTTGGTTCTTTGGTGGACTTGACGGCGTGTCATCCTTGCAAATACTCCCTGGATCAATATATTTTAACAACGAACCCCTCTGTTGTTGGTGTGCTTTCTCCTTCAAAAGTCTCGATTCATGAACATGCGTTCATATGCGTTTTATTACCTCGGTTCATTGCGTATGTCAGGTTACAAATGGAAAGACTCGGAAGGTTAAGTCATTATTATGTTCCCTGTAAATTATTTTTGACTGCATTATAATGATTTTCTTAATTCAGAATATGATCAACATTGCGTAGGTGGATGTGATCGGGGAATTTGGCTGTTAAAAGTAACATTTAAAGCCACTTAAATTACGCCACGAAATTACTCAAATAAAGATTCGTTCATTTTGATGAACGAGATCGTAAAAGAGAGTCAGTAAAATGATCTGAACTTCCCATCACTCAGTCATGACTCGTGAGAGCAGGGGGCGGGGCGGGGCAGCGGCAGCTCAGCGAATCATATAGCCTATTTTGTGAATTGTTCATCCCGGTTGGCACACATTTTGCCGCCCTTACAAAAGTGCCGCTCTAGGCAATTGCCTAGTTCGCCTATATGGACGCGCCGGCCCTGTCCGGGAGGGTGGGAATAATATTTATAAAAAAAAATCATCTTGTGTGTGTGTGTGTGTGTGTGTGGATGTGTCTGTTTTGCACTCTTGATGTTTTATAGATTCACCCCTTCACTGTTGTGTGCTTTTTTTCTGGATCGTGGCTGATTTGTAGATTGTACGCACAAAAAAACTCTGTATTTTCACATTTTTGCCAATTTCCCATTCATTTCCTATGGCGGACCATTTGGTCCCGAAGGTCCTGAGTGTGACTATTTTTTTACAACCACTTAGACTATTCAAATCCTGTCGCCAATTTTTTTGGGTGTTCATATTCCAAGTACCAACAAAGTCACCAAATTTCGGACCATTCTGATGAAGCTATGATTTTTTACATTTTTTTATTTAAACGCTTCGGGACCATTTCTTTCTGATTCTTCATAAGCTATATAGATGTCCATATCTGGCGAATTGAAAATATTTTGGCCAAAAAGGTCCTCACAAGTTAACTTACTAAATACTCATAGACTTCTTCTGATGATACATCACTTTAACAGGTATGTGACCCTCTGAATATATTTTTGGCCAAAGAATCATTGAACATTTACTCTCTATACATATTGACTCAAGAGTCAAAATTTGACCTCTTTTGGTCTTATTTATCATCAGACGGAGTCTATAATTTTACATAGTTTAAAAACTTTTGAGGAACCTTTGACCAGAAATAATAATAGGTCATATATGGACATAAATATGGCTTATCAGAAGGAAACTATGAGTATGTATAGAAAGTTCAAGATTGGCCACAAATATGTCCCTTGGGTCAATTATGGACTTCTTTATGGCTGATGTAACATCAGATGGAGTAAACGAGTATGTATAGAAAGAAACAGCATAAGGAGTCAATGAGCATGTATAGAATGTTCAAGATTGAGGACTCTTTTACTAGAAATATGTTCAGTAGGTCAGTTATGAACAATTGTCTGGTTGATGAAACATCAGAAGGAGTCAATGAGCTTGTAAAGAAAGTTCAAAATCGAGGACTCTTTTACCAGAAATATTTTCAGTAGGTAAATTATGGAGTACTCTCTGGCTGATGAAGCACTAAAAGGAGTCAATGAGCATGTATAGAAAGTTCAAGTACATAGACTCGCTGGCCAGAAATTTTTTTTTAATTGTCATTATGGACAGTTGTCTGGCCGATGTACTATCTGAAGGAGTCTATAAGTGTGAATAGAAAGTTCAAGAGCAAGGACTCTTCAGTCAGAAATATGTTCAAGATGTTAAATCTGAACTACTTTATGGCTAAAGAAACAAAATAAGGCGTCACTGAGAATGTATAGAAAGTTCAAAATAGAGGACTCTTTTACCAGAAATATTTTCAGTAGGTCAATTATTGACTACTGTCTGGCTGATGAAACACAAAAAGGAGTCAATTAGCATGTACAAAATTTTCAAGTCAGAAATATGTTCAACATGTCAAATCTGGACTTCTGTATGGCTAAAGAAACAAAATAAGGCATCACTGAGAATGTATAGAAAGTTCAAGATCGAGGACTCTTTTACTAGAAATATGTTCAGGAGGTCAATTATTGACTATTGATGAAACATCGGAAGGAGTCAATGAGCATGTATAGAAAGTTCAAGTTCACAGACTCGTTGGTCAATAGTCAATATCTACAATTGTCTGGCCGATGTACTATCTGAAAGAGTCTATAAGTATGAATAGAAAGTTCAAGATGGAGGACTCTTTTGCCAGAAATATGTTTAGTGGGTCAAATATGGACTGTTGTCTGGCTGATGAAACATCAGAAGTCAACGATTATGAATAGAAAGTTCAAGTTCAAAGACTCTTCAAGTCAATTATCTATATGGAGTCACTGAGAATCTATAGAAAGTTCAAGACAGAGGACTATTTTACTATAAATATGTTCAGAGGGTCAATTATGGACTATTGTCTGCTTGTGAAACACTAAAAGGAGTCAATTAGCATGTACAGAATGTTCAAGTTCATGGACTTGTTGGCCAGAAATATGTTTAATAATTAATATGGACAATTGTCTGTCCGATGTACTTTCTGAAAGAGTCTATAATTATGAATAGAAAGTTCAAGATCAAGGACTCTTTGGTCAGAAATATGCTCAACATGTCAAATCTGGACTTCTGTATGGCTGAAGAAACATCAGAAGAAGTAAATGATTATGTATAGAAAGTTCAAGTTCATAGACTCTTCGGGCAGAAAAATGTTCAGTAGGTCAATTGTGGACAATTATCTGGCTGATGAAACATCAGAAGGAGTATGTATAGAAAGAATAAGATCAAGGTCTCTTTGGCCAGAAATATGTTCAATTGGTCAAATTTTGAAATACTATATTGCTCTTGTAAAATCAGGAGTCATTGAGTATGTATTGAAAAATGTTCATTGGTCAGAAATAGGTTTAATACGTCATATTGATACAATACAATACAATAATGTTTTGCTATTGTAACATCAGAAGGAGTCAATGTATAGAGAAATCAAGATTATAAACCCATCGCTCAGAAATGAGTTTAGTAGTCAATTATGGATCATTTTTTAGCTGAATATTATCTGAAAGCGTCTATGAGTATGTATAGAAAGATCAAGGACTCTTCCAGACAGAAATATGTTCAATTGTCAAATATGGATAATAGCCTGGGTGATGAAAAATCAGAAGGAGATAGTAATTATGTATAGATAATTAAAGTTCTAGGTCTCTTTGGCCAGATATATGTTCAATGGGTCAAATTTGGACTAACAATATGGTTGATTTAACATCAAAAGTAGTCGATGAGAATGCATATAAACATACCCTTTGATGACTCTTTGGCCAGAAATATGTTCTCTTGGTCAAATATGGACTACTGTATGGTGGATGTAAAATCAAAAATAGTCTAGTAGAAGGAACAGTAAGTTAAACTTTGATGATTCTTTTGCCAGAAATATGTTCAGTAGGTCAATAATGGACTTCTGTCTCAATGATGAAACATCAGACCAAGCCTATGATTATGTATAGAACAATCAAGATCGAGGACACTTTGGTTATAGAAATGTTCAATAGGTCAAATTTGAACTATACTGAATGGCTGATGAAACATCAGAAGGATTGTAAGAGCTTGAATAGAAAGGTGTGTAACTACTATTAGTCTAGAAATTTAAAGTTCAAGGTCTCATGTCTAGAAATATGTTCAAAATATAAAATTTGAACTACTGTTCAAATACATTGGATAGCAGATCGGATAGAAGATACATAAATTAACAAGTCTACAAGTATGTTTAGAATTTACAGAAAGGTCAAGATCAGGGACTCTTTGATCAGAAATATGTTCAGTAGGTCAAATATGGACATTTGTATGGCTAATGTATTATTAAGAGAAGTCAATAAGCAGAGAAAGTTAATGTTCAAAGACTCTTTGGTCAAAAATGTGTTCATTAGTTCAAATAGGAACCTCTGTATGGCTGAATTAACATAATAAGAAACCCTCTGAGGACCCTTTGACCAGAAATAAGTTCAACAGGTCAAATATGGAATTCTATATGTGGCTTATGAACCATCAGAAGGAGTCTAGGAGTGAGAATGCAAAGTTCAAGATTTAGGATTCTTTTTCAGAAATATGTTCCTTGGGTCACATATGGACTACTTCATGACTGACGTAACATCAGGAGTCAAAAAGTATGTATAGAAAGTTCAAGTTTGAGTACACTTTGGCCCGAATTATGTTTAGTAGGTAAAAAAAAGGGACCTCTATATGGCTGATTTAACATCAGAATTAGTCTATACGATTATATAGCTTAAGTATTATATATTATATAAGATTATATATATTTAAAACCTTTTAAGGACCCATTGACCAGAAATAAGTTCAATAGGTCAGAAATGGACTTCTAAATGGCTTATGAAGCATCAGAAGGAGTCTATGAGTATGTATGGAAAATTCAAGATCGAGTATATGTTCACTAGGTCAAATATGCACCTCTATATGGCTGATTTAACATTTAACAAGGAGTCTATAAGTTTATAATATACACAAAATACCTGTTTGAACAAAAATATGTTCAATCAGTCAAATATGGACTACTGTCTGGCTTATATAACATCACAAGAAGTCAGTCTTGTATGTTTAGTAAGTCAATGTTCAAGGACTCTTTATCCAGAAATGTGTTCAGTAGGTCAAAAATGGACTTCTGTATGGCTGATGTAACATCAGAAAGATTCTACGAGAATGTATAGAAAGTTTAAGATCGATTACTCTTGGGTCAGAAATATGTGCAGCAGGTCAAACATAGACTACTGTCTTGCTAATACACCATCACAAGAAGTCAGTCAGTAAGAACTCTTTGGACAGAAAATATGTTCTGAGGTCAAAGAGGGACCTCTGTATGCCTGATTTGACACATAACATATGTGCTTTCGCATTGCACTGAATAACTAACTTATTCATTTTTTCTTTTAAGGGAAATTATTGCATTTACCTCTTGCGTTACAATGCATAGAATAAACTACTTCATACCTCATGTGCAATGAAAACATAACATGAGTGTTGCATTGCACAAACGATCTAAAAATTAGCGTTGAATAATAATGTATTATTATTATATCTAACTATATCAGTTAGATCTTTTATGTAGTGGAATGGTACTCCAAAAATGGCATCTCTTCAATGCACATCGGAATGAGATAGTTATTGTATGTTTGCAATGCACTCATAGCTTATATGTTATTCTTCAATGCACAGAGTTTGATCTTGCGTGAAATGCAATGCAACAGCACATATTGTATTTCCTCAAAGCAAAACGCAATTATTGCATTTACCTCTTGCGTTACAATGCATAGAATAAACTACTTCATACCTCATGTGCAATGAAAACATAACATGAGTGTTGCATTGCACAAACGATCTAAGAATTAGCGTTGAATAATAATGTATTATTATTATATCTAACTATATCAGTTAGATCTTTTATGCAGTGGAATGGTACTCCAAAAATGGCATCTCTTCAATGCACATCGGAATAAGATAGTTATTGTATGTTTGCAATGCACTCATAGCTTATATGTTATTCTTCAATGCACAAAGTTTGATCTTGCGTGAAATGCAATGCAACAGCACATATTGTATTTCCTCAAAGCAAAACGCAATGGAGTTTGGGAATGAGTTAGTTCTGGTGTGTAATGCAATGCAAGAAGTGCATAGCCTATATGTTATTCTTCAATGCACAACGTTAGATCGTTAGTACAATGCAATGCAACAGCCCACATGTTATCTCTTTAATGAACATGGGATTGAGTTAGTTCTGGTGTGCAATGCAATACAAAAAGTGCATAACCTAAAATATATGTTATTCTTCAGTGCACAACGTTAGATCGTTAGTGCAATGCAATGCAATGCAATGCAATGCAATGCAATGCAATGCAACAACACACGTTATGTCTTTAATGAACATGGGATTGAGTTAGTTCAGGTGTGCAATGCAATGCGAAAAGTGCATATGTTATTCTTCAGTGCATAACGTTAGATCGTTAGTGCAATGCAATGCAATGCAATGCAATGCAATGCAATGCAATGCAATGCAATGCAATGCAATGCAATGCAATGCAAATGCAATGCAATGCAATAACAATGCAATGCAACAACACACGTTATCTCTTTAATGAACATGGGAATGATTTAGTTCTGGTGTGCAATGCAATGCAAAAAGTGCATAATTTATATGTTAATCTTCAGTGCACAACGTTAGATCGTTTGTGCTATGCAATTGCAACAACACATACATATGATATCTATCTCTTTAATGAACAAAGGGAATGAGTTAGTTCTGGTGTGCAATGCAATGCGAAAAGTGCATAACTTATATGTTATTCTTCAGTGCACAAAGTTAGATCGTTGGTGCAATGCAATGCAATGCAATGCAATGCAATGCAAGGCAATGTAATGCATTGCAATGCAATCCAATGCAACAACACACGTTGTTTCTTTAATGAACATAGGAATTATTTATTAATGGTGTGCAATGCAATGCAATAAGTGCATAGCCTATGTCAACGCAACGCAATGCAACGCAAAGCAATGCAATGCAACAACACACGTCATGTCTTTAATGAACATGGGATTGAGTTAGTTCAGGTGTGCAATGCAATGCAATGCGAAAAGTGCATATGTTATTCTTCAGTGCACAACGTTAGATCGTTAGTGCAATGCAATGCAATGCAATACAATGCAATGCAACGCTGCGCAATGCAATGCAATGCAACGCAACGCAAAGCAAAGCAAAGCAAAGCAAAGCAACGCAACGCAACGCAACGCAAAGCAACGCAATGCAACGCAACGCAAAGCAACGCAAAGCAACGCAAAGCAACGCAAAGCAACGCAAAGCAACGCAAAGCAACGCAAAGCAACGCAATGCAAAGCAAAGCAAAGCAATGCAATGCAACAACACACGTTATGTCTTTAATGAACATGGGATTGAGTTAGTTCAGGTGTGCAATGCAATGCAATGCCAAAAGTGCATATGTTATTCTTCAGTGCATAACGTTATATCGTTAGTGCAATGCAATGCAATGCAATGCAATGCAATGCAATGCAATGCAATAACAATGCAATGCAACAACACACGTTGTTTCTTTAATGAACATAGGAATTATTTATTAATGGTGTGCAATGCAATGCAATAAGTGCATAGCCTATGTCAGCGCAACGCAACGCAATGCAACGCAAAGCAATGCAATGCAATGCAACAACACTCGTCATGTCTTTAATGAACATGGGATTGAGTTAGTTCAGGTGTGCAATGCAATGCGAAAAGTGCATATGTTATTCTTCAGTGCACAACGTTAGATCGTTAGTGCAATGCAATACAATGCAATGCAACGCAGCGCAATGCAATGCAATGCAATGCAATGCAATGCAATGCAATGCAATGCAATGCAATGCAACAACACACGTTGTCTTTAACCGATGAGGTAGTTCTGGTGTGCAATGCAATGCAATGCGAAAAGTGCATATGTTATTCTTCAGTGCACAACGTTAGCTCGTCAATGCAATGCAATGCAAAGCAATTGGGGGAGAACCAGAACTGAGGTAGTTCTGTGTGCAATGCAATGCAAAAAATGCATAACCTATATGTTATTCTTCAGTGCACAACGTTAGATCGTTAGTGCAATGCCATGCAGTGCAAAGCAAAGCAAAGCAAAGCAAAGCAAAGCAAAAAGCAAAGCAAAGCAAAGCAAAGCAAAGCAAAGCAAAGCAAAGCAAAAAGCAAAGCAAAGCAATGCAATGCAATGCAATGCAACAACACACGTTGTCTTTAATCAACATGGGAATGAGGTAGTTCTGGTGTGCAATGCAATGCAATGCAATGCAATGCAATGCAATGCAATGCAGTGCAAAGCAAAGCAAAGCAAAGCAAAGCAAAGCAAAGCAAAGCAAAGCAAAGCAAAGCAATGCAACAACACACGTTATGTATTTAATCAACATGGGAATGAGGTAGTTCTGGTGTGCAATGCAATGCAATGCGAAAAGTGCATATGTTATTCTTCAGTACACAACGTTAGATTCTTAGTGCAATACAATGCAATGCAATGCAATGCAAAAAGTGCATAACCTATATGGTATTCTTCAGTGCACAACGATAGATCGTTAGCAATGCAATGCAATGCAATGCGAAAAGTGCATATGTTATTCTTCAGTGCACAACGTTAGATCGTTAGTGCAATGCAATGCAATGCAGTGCAAAGCAAAGCAAAACAATATAAAACTATGCAATGCAATGCAATGCAATGCAATGCAATGCAATGCAACAACACACGTTATGTCTTTAATCAACATGGGAATGAGGTAGTTCTGGTGTGCAATGCAATGCAATGCGAAAAAGTGCATATGTTATTCTTCAGTACACAACGTTAGATAGTTAGTGCAATACAATGCAATGCAATGCAATGCAAAAAGTGCATAACCTATATGGTATTCTTCCGTGCACAACGATAGATCGTTAGCAATGCAATGCAATGCAATGCAATGCGAAAAGTGCATATGTTATTCTTCAGTGCACAACGTTAGATCGTTAGTGCAATGCAATGCAATGCAGTGCAAAGCAAAGCAAAACAATATAAAACTATGCAATGCAATGCAACAACACACGTTATGTCTTTAATCAACATGGGAATGAGGTAGTTCTGGTGTGCAATGCGATGCAATGCGAAAAGTGCATATGTTATTCTTCAGTACACAACGATAGATCGTTAGTGCAATGCAATGCAATGCAACGCAATGCAATGCAATGCAATGCAATGCAACGCAATGCAACGCAATGCAACGCAATGCAACGCAATGCAACGCAATGCAACGCAATGCAACGCAATGCAACGCAATGCAACGCAATGCAACGCAATGCAACGCAACGCAACGCAATGCAACGCAACGCAATGCAACGCAATGCAACGCAATGCAATGCATGCAGTGCAAAGCAAAGCAAAGCAATGCAATGCAATGCAATGCAATGCAATGCAATGCAATGCAATGCAATGCAATGCAATTTCAATGCAATGCAACAACACACGTTATGTCTTTAACCAACATTGGAATGAGGTAGTTCTGGTGTGCAATGCAATGCGAAAAGTGCATAAGTTATTCTTCAGTGCACAAAGTTAGATCGTCAATGCAATGCAATGCAGAGCAATTGGGGGAGAACCAGAACTGTTGTAGTTCTGGTGTGCAATGCAATGCAAAAAGTGCATAACCTAAATGTTATTCTTCAGTGCACAACGATAGATCGTTAGTTAGTGCAATGCAATGCAATCCAATGCAACGCAACGCAATGCAACGCAACGCAATGCAATGCAACGCAACGCAATGCAATGCAATGCAATGCAATGCAATGCAATCTAATGCAATGCAACGCAATGCAATCTAATGCAATGCAACGCAACGCAATGCAATGCAATGCAACAACACTCGTTAAGTCTTTAATCAACATTGGAATGAGGTAGTTCTGGTGTGCAATGCGAAAAGTGCATATGTTATTCTTCAGTGTACAGCGTTAGATCGTTTAGTGCAATGAACTGAGGTAGTTCTTGCAATGTGCAAACAGTGCATAACCTATATGTTATTCTTCAGTGCACAACGATAGATCGTTAGTGCAATGCAATGCCATGCAGTGCAAAGAAAAGCAAAGCAAAGAAATACAATGCAATGCAATGCAATGCAACAACACACGTTATGTATTTAATCAACATCGGAATGAGGTAGTTCTGGTGTGCAATGCAATGCAATGCGAAAAGTGCATATGTTATTCTTCAGTGGACAACGTTAGTTTGTTAGTGCAATGCAATGCAATGCAATGCAATGCAGTGCAGTGCAGTGCAAAGCAAAGCAAAGCAAAGCAAAGCAAAGCAATACAATACTATGCAATGCAATGCAATGCAATGCAATGCAATGCAACAACACACGTTATGTCTTTAACCAACATGGGAATGAGGTAGTTCTGGTGTGCAATGCAATGCAATGCGAAAAGTGCATATGTTATTCTTCAGTACACAGCGTTAGATCGTTAGTGCAATGCAATTCAATGCAATGCAAAGCAATTGGGGGAGAACCAGAACTGAGGTAGTTCTTGTGTGCAATGCAATGCTAAAAGTGCATAACCTATTTGTTATTCTTCAGTCCACAACGTTAGATCGTTTGTGCAATGCAATGCAATGCAATGCAATGCAATGCAATGCAACAACACACGTTATGTCTTTAATGAGGTGTTTGAAATACATCGGAATGAGGTATTTCTGGTGTGCAATGTAATGCAAAGCGATAAGTGCATAACATATGTTATTCTTCAGTGCACAAAGTTAGATCGTTAATGCAATGCAATGCAATGCAATGCAATGCAATGCAATGCAATGCAATCCAATGCAACAACAAACGTTATTTCTTTAATGAACATTGGAATTATTTAGTTATGGTGTGCAATGCAATGCAAGAAGCGCAAAGCCTATGTTATTCTTCAATGCACAACGTTAGACAGTTTGTGCAAAGCAACAACACATATGTTATCTCTCTAATGAACATGGGATTGAGTTAGTTCTGGTGTGCAATGATGCTCAACCTAGATCGTTTGTGCAAAGCACAAAATGTTATAACAATGAGCTATACATACCTATGTATAGTAAGGTATTGACCTACTCTTTTGACCTACTGATCATATTTCTGGCCAAGGAGTCCTTAAAGATGTTATATCATCATGACAAAAGTCCATATTTGACATACAGAATTTTTTTCTGGCCAAGGAGTACTCGAAACTTGACATTTCCATATATACTTGTTGACTCTTTCTGATGTTACGTCAGCCATACAGAAGTCCATATTTGACCCAAGCAACATATTTCTTGCCAAAGAGTCCTCGATCTTGGGCTTTCTATACTCATAGACTCCTTCTAATGCTACATAAGCCATATAGATATCCATATCTGACCTTTTGAACTTATTTCTGGTCAAAGGGTCCTCAAAAAAGTTTTTAAACTATAGAAAGTCATAGACTCTTTCTGATGAGAAATCAGCTATTCAGAGGTCCCATTTTGACCTACTGAACATATTTCTGGACAAAGAGTCCTAAAAGATTAACACTATACATTCAGATTGATATCTTCGGATGTTATATCATCCTGACAAATGTCCATATCGGACATATTGATTTTATTTTCCTGGCCAAGGAGTACTCGAAACTTGACCTTTCCATATATACTCGTTGACTTTTTCTGATGTTACGTCAGCCATAAAGAAGTCCATATTTGACCCAAGGAACATATTTTTGGCCAAAGAGTCCTCGATCTTGGGCTTTCTACACATACTCATAGTCCAACTCCTTCTGATGCTTCATAAAGCCATATAGATGTCCATATCATGACCATTAACCTTTTTGAACTTATTTCTGGTCAAAGTTTCCTCAACAATTTTCAAACTATATAAAGTTATAGTCTCCTTCTGATGATAAATCAGCTATACAGAGGTCCCCTTTTGACCCAAGGAACATAGTTTTGGCCAAAGAGTTCTTGAACATTATCTTTCTATACTACAGATTGACGTTTAACAACATTCTTGTGATGTTATATTAACCAGCCAGTAGTCTATTTTTGACCTACTGAACATATTTCTGGCCAGAGTCCGTGAACATTAACTCACTATACATATAGACTGACTTCTCGTAATGTTAAATCAGGCAGGCAGTAGTCCATATTTGACCGATTAAAAAAAAATGGACCAAAGAGTTCTCAAAAGAATTTTGAACTCTAATGCTACTTAAGCTATATAGATATCCATATCTGACCATTTGAACTTATTTCTGGTCAAAGGGTCCTCAAAAAAGTTTTTAAACTATAGAAAGTCATAGACTCTTTCTGATGAGAAATCAGCTATTCAGAGGTCCCATTTTGACCTACTGAACATATTTCTGGACAAAGAGTCCTAAAAGATTAACACTATACATTCAGATTGATATCTTCGGATGTTATATCATCCTGACAAATGTCCATATCGGACATATTGATTTTATTTTCCTGGCCAAGGAGTACTCGAAACTTGACCTTTCCATATATACTCGTTGACTCTTTCTGATGTTACGTCAGCCAGACAGAAGTCCATTTTTGACCCAAGGAACATATTTTTGGCCAAAGAGTCCTCGATATTTGGCTTTCTATACATACTCATAGACTCCTTCTGATGCTTCATAAGCCATATAGATGTCCATATCGGATCTTTTGAACTTATTTCTGGTCAAAGTGTCCTCAAAAATGTTCAATCTATATAAAGTTATAGACGACTTCTGATGATAAATCAGCTATACAGAGGTCCCCTTTTGACCTTCTGAACATATTTCTGGCCAAAGAGTTCTTGAACATTATCTTTCTATACTACAGATTGACTTCTTGTGATGTTATATTAACCAGCCAGTAGTCTATTTTTGACCTACTGAACATATTTCTGGCCAGAGTCCGTGAACATTAACTCACTATACATATAGACTGATTTCTCGTAATGTTAAATCAGGCAGGCAGTAGTCCATATTTGACCGATTAAAAAAAAATGGACCAAAGAGTTCTCAAAAGAATTTTGAACTCTAATGCTACTTAAGCCATATAGATATCCATATCTGACCATTTGAACTTATTTCTGGTCAAAGGGCCCTCAAAAGTTTTTAAACTATAGAAAGTTATAGACTCTTTCTGATGATAAATCCGCTATTCAGAGGTCCCATTTTGACCTACTGAACATATTTTTTGGCCAAAGAGTCCTAAAAGATTAACACTATACATTCAGACTGATATCTTCGGATGTTATATCATCCTGACAAAAGTCCATATTTGACCTACCGAAGTTTTTTCTGGCCAAGGGGTGAGTACTCGAAACTTGACCTTTCCATATATACTTGTTGACTCTTTCTGATGTTACGTCAGCCATACAGAAGTCCATATTTGACCCAAGCAACATATTTCTTGCCAAAGAGTCCTCGATCTTGGGCTTTCTATACTCATAGACTCCTTCTAATGCTACATAAGCCATATAGATATCCATATCTGACCTTTTGAACTTATTTCTGGTCAAAGGGTCCTCAAAAAAGTTTTTAAACTATAGAAAGTCATAGACTCTTTCTGATGAGAAATCAGCTATTCAGAGGTCCCATTTTGACCTACTGAACATATTTCTGGACAAAGAGTCCTAAAAGATTAACACTATACATTCAGATTGATATCTTCGGATGTTATATCATCCTGACAAATGTCCATATCGGACATATTGATTTTATTTTCCTGGCCAAGGAGTACTCGAAACTTGACCTTTCCATATATACTCGTTGACTTTTTCTGATGTTACGTCAGCCATAAAGAAGTCCATATTTGACCCAAGGAACATATTTTTGGCCAAAGAGTCCTCGATCTTGGGCTTTCTACACATACTCATAGTCCAACTCCTTCTGATGCTTCATAAAGCCATATAGATGTCCATATCATGACCATTAACCTTTTTGAACTTATTTCTGGTCAAAGTTTCCTCAACAATTTTCAAACTATATAAAGTTATAGTCTCCTTCTGATGATAAATCAGCTATACAGAGGTCCCCTTTTGACCCAAGGAACATAGTTTTGGCCAAAGAGTTCTTGAACATTATCTTTCTATACTACAGATTGACGTTTAACAACATTCTTGTGATGTTATATTAACCAGCCAGTAGTCTATTTTTGACCTACTGAACATATTTCTGGCCAGAGTCCGTGAACATTAACTCACTATACATATAGACTGACTTCTCGTAATGTTAAATCAGGCAGGCAGTAGTCCATATTTGACCGATTAAAAAAAAATGGACCAAAGAGTTCTCAAAAGAATTTTGAACTCTAATGCTACTTAAGCTATATAGATATCCATATCTGACCATTTGAACTTATTTCTGGTCAAAGGGTCCTCAAAAAAGTTTTTAAACTATAGAAAGTCATAGACTCTTTCTGATGAGAAATCCGCTATTCAGAGGTCCCATTTTGACCTACTGAACATATTTTTTGGCCAAAGAGTCCTAAAAGATTAACACTATACATTCAGACTGATATCTTCGGATGTTATATCATCCTGACAAAAGTCCATATTTGACCTACCGAAGTTTTTTCTGGCCAAGGGGTGAGTACTCGAAACTTGACCTTTCCATATATACTTGTTGACTCTTTCTGATGTTACGTCAGCCATACAGAAGTCCATATTTGACCCAAGCAACATATTTCTTGCCAAAGAGTCCTCGATCTTGGGCTTTCTATACTCATAGACTCCTTCTAATGCTACATAAGCCATATAGATATCCATATCTGACCTTTTGAACTTATTTCTGGTCAAAGGGTCCTCAAAAAAGTTTTTAAACTATAGAAAGTCATAGACTCTTTCTGATGAGAAATCAGCTATTCAGAGGTCCCATTTTGACCTACTGAACATATTTCTGGACAAAGAGTCCTAAAAGATTAACACTATACATTCAGATTGATATCTTCGGATGTTATATCATCCTGACAAATGTCCATATCGGACATATTGATTTTATTTTCCTGGCCAAGGAGTACTCGAAACTTGACCTTTCCATATATACTCGTTGACTTTTTCTGATGTTACGTCAGCCATAAAGAAGTCCATATTTGACCCAAGGAACATATTTTTGGCCAAAGAGTCCTCGATCTTGGGCTTTCTACACATACTCATAGTCCAACTCCTTCTGATGCTTCATAAAGCCATATAGATGTCCATATCATGACCATTAACCTTTTTGAACTTATTTCTGGTCAAAGTTTCCTCAACAATTTTCAAACTATATAAAGTTATAGTCTCCTTCTGATGATAAATCAGCTATACAGAGGTCCCCTTTTGACCCAAGGAACATAGTTTTGGCCAAAGAGTTCTTGAACATTATCTTTCTATACTACAGATTGACGTTTAACAACATTCTTGTGATGTTATATTAACCAGCCAGTAGTCTATTTTTGACCTACTGAACATATTTCTGGCCAGAGTCCGTGAACATTAACTCACTATACATATAGACTGACTTCTCGTAATGTTAAATCAGGCAGGCAGTAGTCCATATTTGACCGATTAAAAAAAAATGGACCAAAGAGTTCTCAAAAGAATTTTGAACTCTAATGCTACTTAAGCTATATAGATATCCATATCTGACCATTTGAACTTATTTCTGGTCAAAGGGTCCTCAAAAAAGTTTTTAAACTATAGAAAGTCATAGACTCTTTCTGATGAGAAATCAGCTATTCAGAGGTCCCATTTTGACCTACTGAACATATTTCTGGACAAAGAGTCCTAAAAGATTAACACTATACATTCAGATTGATATCTTCGGATGTTATATCATCCTGACAAATGTCCATATCGGACATATTGATTTTATTTTCCTGGCCAAGGAGTACTCGAAACTTGACCTTTCCATATATACTCGTTGACTCTTTCTGATGTTACGTCAGCCAGACAGAAGTCCATTTTTGACCCAAGGAACATATTTTTGGCCAAAGAGTCCTCGATATTTGGCTTTCTATACATACTCATAGACTCCTTCTGATGCTTCATAAGCCATATAGATGTCCATATCGGATCTTTTGAACTTATTTCTGGTCAAAGTGTCCTCAAAAATGTTCAATCTATATAAAGTTATAGACGACTTCTGATGATAAATCAGCTATACAGAGGTCCCCTTTTGACCTTCTGAACATATTTCTGGCCAAAGAGTTCTTGAACATTATCTTTCTATACTACAGATTGACTTCTTGTGATGTTATATTAACCAGCCAGTAGTCTATTTTTGACCTACTGAACATATTTCTGGCCAGAGTCCGTGAACATTAACTCACTATACATATAGACTGATTTCTCGTAATGTTAAATCAGGCAGGCAGTAGTCCATATTTGACCGATTAAAAAAAAATGGACCAAAGAGTTCTCAAAAGAATTTTGAACTCTAATGCTACTTAAGCCATATAGATATCCATATCTGACCATTTGAACTTATTTCTGGTCAAAGGGCCCTCAAAAGTTTTTAAACTATAGAAAGTTATAGACTCTTTCTGATGATAAATCCGCTATTCAGAGGTCCCATTTTGACCTACTGAACATATTTTTTGGCCAAAGAGTCCTAAAAGATTAACACTATACATTCAGACTGATATCTTCGGATGTTATATCATCCTGACAAAAGTCCATATTTGACCTACCGAAGTTTTTTCTGGCCAAGGGGTGAGTACTCGAAACTTGACCTTTCCATATATACTTGTTGACTCTTTCTGATGTTACGTCAGCCATACAGAAGTCCATATTTGACCCAAGCAACATATTTCTTGCCAAAGAGTCCTCGATCTTGGGCTTTCTATACTCATAGACTCCTTCTAATGCTACATAAGCCATATAGATATCCATATCTGACCTTTTGAACTTATTTCTGGTCAAAGGGTCCTCAAAAAAGTTTTTAAACTATAGAAAGTCATAGACTCTTTCTGATGAGAAATCAGCTATTCAGAGGTCCCATTTTGACCTACTGAACATATTTCTGGACAAAGAGTCCTAAAAGATTAACACTATACATTCAGATTGATATCTTCGGATGTTATATCATCCTGACAAATGTCCATATCGGACATATTGATTTTATTTTCCTGGCCAAGGAGTACTCGAAACTTGACCTTTCCATATATACTCGTTGACTTTTTCTGATGTTACGTCAGCCATAAAGAAGTCCATATTTGACCCAAGGAACATATTTTTGGCCAAAGAGTCCTCGATCTTGGGCTTTCTACACATACTCATAGTCCAACTCCTTCTGATGCTTCATAAAGCCATATAGATGTCCATATCATGACCATTAACCTTTTTGAACTTATTTCTGGTCAAAGTTTCCTCAACAATTTTCAAACTATATAAAGTTATAGTCTCCTTCTGATGATAAATCAGCTATACAGAGGTCCCCTTTTGACCCAAGGAACATAGTTTTGGCCAAAGAGTTCTTGAACATTATCTTTCTATACTACAGATTGACGTTTAACAACATTCTTGTGATGTTATATTAACCAGCCAGTAGTCTATTTTTGACCTACTGAACATATTTCTGGCCAGAGTCCGTGAACATTAACTCACTATACATATAGACTGACTTCTCGTAATGTTAAATCAGGCAGGCAGTAGTCCATATTTGACCGATTAAAAAAAAATGGACCAAAGAGTTCTCAAAAGAATTTTGAACTCTAATGCTACTTAAGCTATATAGATATCCATATCTGACCATTTGAACTTATTTCTGGTCAAAGGGTCCTCAAAAAAGTTTTTAAACTATAGAAAGTCATAGACTCTTTCTGATGAGAAATCAGCTATTCAGAGGTCCCATTTTGACCTACTGAACATATTTCTGGACAAAGAGTCCTAAAAGATTAACACTATACATTCAGATTGATATCTTCGGATGTTATATCATCCTGACAAATGTCCATATCGGACATATTGATTTTATTTTCCTGGCCAAGGAGTACTCGAAACTTGACCTTTCCATATATACTCGTTGACTCTTTCTGATGTTACGTCAGCCAGACAGAAGTCCATTTTTGACCCAAGGAACATATTTTTGGCCAAAGAGTCCTCGATATTTGGCTTTCTATACATACTCATAGACTCCTTCTGATGCTTCATAAGCCATATAGATGTCCATATCGGATCTTTTGAACTTATTTCTGGTCAAAGTGTCCTCAAAAATGTTCAATCTATATAAAGTTATAGACGACTTCTGATGATAAATCAGCTATACAGAGGTCCCCTTTTGACCTTCTGAACATATTTCTGGCCAAAGAGTTCTTGAACATTATCTTTCTATACTACAGATTGACTTCTTGTGATGTTATATTAACCAGCCAGTAGTCTATTTTTGACCTACTGAACATATTTCTGGCCAGAGTCCGTGAACATTAACTCACTATACATATAGACTGATTTCTCGTAATGTTAAATCAGGCAGGCAGTAGTCCATATTTGACCGATTAAAAAAAAATGGACCAAAGAGTTCTCAAAAGAATTTTGAACTCTAATGCTACTTAAGCCATATAGATATCCATATCTGACCATTTGAACTTATTTCTGGTCAAAGGGCCCTCAAAAGTTTTTAAACTATAGAAAGTTATAGACTCTTTCTGATGATAAATCCGCTATTCAGAGGTCCCATTTTGACCTACTGAACATATTTTTTGGCCAAAGAGTCCTAAAAGATTAACACTATACATTCAGACTGATATCTTCGGATGTTATATCATCCTGACAAAAGTCCATATTTGACCTACCGAAGTTTTTTCTGGCCAAGGGGTGAGTACTCGAAACTTGACCTTTCCATATATACTTGTTGACTCTTTCTGATGTTACGTCAGCCATACAGAAGTCCATATTTGACCCAAGCAACATATTTCTTGCCAAAGAGTCCTCGATCTTGGGCTTTCTATACTCATAGACTCCTTCTAATGCTACATAAGCCATATAGATATCCATATCTGACCTTTTGAACTTATTTCTGGTCAAAGGGTCCTCAAAAAAGTTTTTAAACTATAGAAAGTCATAGACTCTTTCTGATGAGAAATCAGCTATTCAGAGGTCCCATTTTGACCTACTGAACATATTTCTGGACAAAGAGTCCTAAAAGATTAACACTATACATTCAGATTGATATCTTCGGATGTTATATCATCCTGACAAATGTCCATATCGGACATATTGATTTTATTTTCCTGGCCAAGGAGTACTCGAAACTTGACCTTTCCATATATACTCGTTGACTTTTTCTGATGTTACGTCAGCCATAAAGAAGTCCATATTTGACCCAAGGAACATATTTTTGGCCAAAGAGTCCTCGATCTTGGGCTTTCTACACATACTCATAGTCCAACTCCTTCTGATGCTTCATAAAGCCATATAGATGTCCATATCATGACCATTAACCTTTTTGAACTTATTTCTGGTCAAAGTTTCCTCAACAATTTTCAAACTATATAAAGTTATAGTCTCCTTCTGATGATAAATCAGCTATACAGAGGTCCCCTTTTGACCCAAGGAACATAGTTTTGGCCAAAGAGTTCTTGAACATTATCTTTCTATACTACAGATTGACGTTTAACAACATTCTTGTGATGTTATATTAACCAGCCAGTAGTCTATTTTTGACCTACTGAACATATTTCTGGCCAGAGTCCGTGAACATTAACTCACTATACATATAGACTGACTTCTCGTAATGTTAAATCAGGCAGGCAGTAGTCCATATTTGACCGATTAAAAAAAAATGGACCAAAGAGTTCTCAAAAGAATTTTGAACTCTAATGCTACTTAAGCTATATAGATATCCATATCTGACCATTTGAACTTATTTCTGGTCAAAGGGTCCTCAAAAAAGTTTTTAAACTATAGAAAGTCATAGACTCTTTCTGATGAGAAATCAGCTATTCAGAGGTCCCATTTTGACCTACTGAACATATTTCTGGACAAAGAGTCCTAAAAGATTAACACTATACATTCAGATTGATATCTTCGGATGTTATATCATCCTGACAAATGTCCATATCGGACATATTGATTTTATTTTCCTGGCCAAGGAGTACTCGAAACTTGACCTTTCCATATATACTCGTTGACTCTTTCTGATGTTACGTCAGCCAGACAGAAGTCCATTTTTGACCCAAGGAACATATTTTTGGCCAAAGAGTCCTCGATATTTGGCTTTCTATACATACTCATAGACTCCTTCTGATGCTTCATAAGCCATATAGATGTCCATATCGGATCTTTTGAACTTATTTCTGGTCAAAGTGTCCTCAAAAATGTTCAATCTATATAAAGTTATAGACGACTTCTGATGATAAATCAGCTATACAGAGGTCCCCTTTTGACCTTCTGAACATATTTCTGGCCAAAGAGTTCTTGAACATTATCTTTCTATACTACAGATTGACTTCTTGTGATGTTATATTAACCAGCCAGTAGTCTATTTTTGACCTACTGAACATATTTCTGGCCAGAGTCCGTGAACATTAACTCACTATACATATAGACTGATTTCTCGTAATGTTAAATCAGGCAGGCAGTAGTCCATATTTGACCGATTAAAAAAAAATGGACCAAAGAGTTCTCAAAAGAATTTTGAACTCTAATGCTACTTAAGCCATATAGATATCCATATCTGACCATTTGAACTTATTTCTGGTCAAAGGGCCCTCAAAAGTTTTTAAACTATAGAAAGTTATAGACTCTTTCTGATGATAAATCCGCTATTCAGAGGTCCCATTTTGACCTACTGAACATATTTTTTGGCCAAAGAGTCCTAAAAGATTAACACTATACATTCAGACTGATATCTTCGGATGTTATATCATCCTGACAAAAGTCCATATTTGACCTACCGAAGTTTTTTCTGGCCAAGGGGTGAGTACTCGAAACTTGACCTTTCCATATATACTTGTTGACTCTTTCTGATGTTACGTCAGCCATACAGAAGTCCATATTTGACCCAAGCAACATATTTCTTGCCAAAGAGTCCTCGATCTTGGGCTTTCTATACTCATAGACTCCTTCTAATGCTACATAAGCCATATAGATATCCATATCTGACCTTTTGAACTTATTTCTGGTCAAAGGGTCCTCAAAAAAGTTTTTAAACTATAGAAAGTCATAGACTCTTTCTGATGAGAAATCAGCTATTCAGAGGTCCCATTTTGACCTACTGAATATATTTCTGGACAAAGAGTCCTAAAAGATTAACACTATACATTCAGATTGATATCTTCGGATGTTATATCATCCTGACAAATGTCCATATCGGACATATTGATTTTATTTTCCTGGCCAAGGAGTACTCGAAACTTGACCTTTCCATATATACTCGTTGACTTTTTCTGATGTTACGTCAGCCATAAAGAAGTCCATATTTGACCCAAGGAACATATTTTTGGCCAAAGAGTCCTCGATCTTGGGCTTTCTACACATACTCATAGTCCAACTCCTTCTGATGCTTCATAAAGCCATATAGATGTCCATATCGGATCTTTTGAACTTATTTCTGGTCAAAGTGTCCTCAAAAATGTTCAATCTATATAAAGTTATAGACGACTTCTGATTATAAATCAGCTATACAGAGGTCCCCTTTTGACCTTCTGAACATATTTCTGGCCAAAGAGTTCTTGAACATTATCTTTCTATACTACAGATTGACTTCTTGTGATGTTATATTAACCAGCCAGTAGTCTATTTTTGACCTACTGAACATATTTCTGGCCAGAGTCCGTGAACATTAACTCACTATACATATAGACTGACTTCTCGTAATGTAAAATCAGGCAGACAGTAGTCCATTTTTGACTGATTGAAAAAAAAAAAATGGACCAAAGAGTTCTCAAAAGGATTTTGTCTATCATAAATGTATAGACTCCTTCTGATGTTAAATCAGCCATACAGAAGTCCATATTTGATCTTCTGAACATTTTTCTGGCCAGAGACCTTGAACATTTACCTTACTATTTATATTTCTCCTACCATAAAGACTTCTCGTGATGTTATATCAGCCAGACTGTAGCCATATTTGACTGATTTAACATGTTTTTGGCCAAAGAATCCTCAAAATGTTTTTTACTCTTAGAAACTCATAGACTCCTTCTGATGTTAAATTAGCCATACAGAAGTCCATATTTGACCCAAGGAATATATTTATGGCCATAGAGTTCTCGATCTTGACCTTTCTATACATACTCATAGACTCCTTCTAATGTTACATAAGCCATAAAGATATCCATATCTGACCTTTTGAACTTATTTCTGGTCATCAAAAGTTTTTAAACTATATTTATCAGCTATTCAGAGGTCCCCCTTTTGACCTACTGAACATATTCTTGCCAAAGAGTCCTAAATGATTAACACTATACATTCAGTTCTTGAACATTATCTTTCTATACTACAGATTGACTTCTTGTGATGTTATATTAACCAGCCAGTAGTCTATTTTTGACCTACTGAACATATTTCTGGCCAGAGTCCGTGAACATTATCTACATTGTCTATCATAAATGTATAGACTCCTTCTGATGTTAAATCAGCCATACAGAAGTCCATATTTGACCTTCTGAACATATTTTTGGCCAGAGACCTGGAACATTTACCTTACTATTTATATTTCTCCTACTATACAGACTTCTCGTGATGTTATATCAGCCAGACTGTAGTTCATATTTGACCGATTTAACATATTTTTGGCCAAAGAATCCCCAAAATGTTTTTTACTGTTATAAACTTATCGACTCCTTCTGATGTCAATCAGCCTTACAGAAGTCCATATTTGACCCAAGGAATATATTTATGGCCAAAGAGTTCTCGATCTTGGACTTTCTATCCATACTCATAGATTCCTTCTAATGCTACTCAAGCCATGTAGATATCCATATCTGACCATTTGAACTTATTTCTGGTCAAAGGGCCCTCAAAAGTTTTTAAACTATAGAAAGTTATAGACTCTTTCTGATGATAAATCAGCTATTCAGAGGTCCCATTTTGACCTACTGAACATATTTCTGGCCAAAGAGTCCTAAAAGATTAACACTATACATTCAGACTGATATCTTCGGATGTTATATCATCCTGACAAAAGTCCATATTTGACCTACCGAAGTTTTTTCTGGCCAAGGAGTGAGTAATCGAAACTTGACCTTTCCATATATACTCGTTGACTCTTTCTGATGTTTCGTCAGCCATACAGAAGTCCATATTTGACCCAAAGAACATATGTCTTGCCAAAGAGTCCTCGATCTTGGGCTTTCTATACATAATCATAGACTCCTTCTAATGCTACATAAGCCATAAAGATATCCATATCTGACCTTTTGAACTTATTTCTGGTCAAAGGGTCCTCAAAAGTTTAAACTATATTAAAGTCATAGACACTTTCTGATGACAAATCAGCTATTCAGAGGTCCCATTTTGACCTACCGAAAATATTACTGGCCAAAGAGTCCTTAAAGATTAACACTATACATTCAGATTGATATCTTCGGATGTTATATCATCATGACAAAAGTCCATATTTGACATACTGAAATTTTTTCTGGTCAAAGAGTCTAAACTTGACCTTTCTGGTGTCCTTCATTTCAGAGTCACACTCAGGACCTTCGGGACCAAATGGTCCGGGAGCAGGGCCGGCGGGTGCACTCTGCCGCTCTAGGCGAAAATAGGGCTGGTCCGAATACCATTTTTGAGCTTCGAAGCTTCGATAGTAATGAACATCGAATATTTGAAGCTTCGGGCAGAGGGAGCTGAACATATTCTTCTCTCTAATAAAGGCAGGAATCTCTATATGTCTGTCTTTCTGTTTGCATTTTGATTATTTGGAGAACCGTTCATCCAATCGACTTCACAAGGGAGTGCAGTATCGCATTTGGTGCAATATAGATGGACACACGAGACGCAACACGTTCAGAATTTATAAACTTTTAGTATACAGAACAGCGCGAGCGGGAAGCGGCGCACCTCACGCGGGCAGGGCTTATTTGCTTATTAAACGCACACTCTGTTAACTTAAGCAATAGGCTACATTTAAGGTAGTCTAATATTTTTCTGATTAAAAAATTACTGACACAGTAAAGGATATATTTAAATAAAGAAAAACAAAATTTAAATAAAGAATAAACGAAATTTAAATAAAGAAAAACAAAATTGAAATAAAGAAAAAACGAAATTGAAATAAAGAAAAAACGAAATTTGAAAAACGAAATGAAATGAAGAAAAAACGAAATTTAAATAAAGAAAAACGAAATTAAGTTAAATTAAAAACGAGATTAATTTAGATTGATAATAACGGGTAAAAAGGCTAATACATTTTGTTTCTGTTATTCTATTTTCCACTATGTCAAAGCAACGCAGCTTAACCCAAAACACAAGCTCAGGCACTTCTGTCCACACACACTCCGCTGTTCTGCTCTAGCCAGAGAATAGCCTGCTCCCGTTGTATGAACACTTTAGTAGGCCAAGAGGAAGAAATATATTAGGTTGGGTTCCTTCAACTGTCCATCCTATTAAAATGGCTATAGGCTATATAAGATAATTGTAAAAAAAAAAAAAAAAATATATATATATATATTTTTTATAGTGTGAACATATTCAAGCGCGAATGAGAACCGTTTCGAGAGGGATGCCAGGTGTGTAACATTTTTTTAAATAGAAATTCAGAGGTCCTTACTTAGCTGTGCTAGCGGCCTCTTGGTTCTTTGGTGGACTTGACGGCGTGTCATCCTTGCAAATACTCCCTGGATCAATATATTTTAACAACGAACCCCTCTGTTGGTGTGCTTTCTCCTTCAAAAGTCTCGATTCATGAACATGCGTTCATATGCGTTTTATTACCTCGGTTCATTGCGTATGTCAGGTTACAAATGGAAAGACTCGGAAGGTTAAGTCATTATTATGTTCCCTGTAAATTATTTTTGACTGCATTATAATGATTTTCTTAATTCAGAATATGATCAACATTGCGTAGGTGGATGTGATCGGGGAATTTGGCTGTTAAAAGTAACATTTAAAGCCACTTAAATTACGCCACGAAATTAAGCCACGAAATTACTCAAATAAAGATTCGTTCATTTTGATGAACGAGATCGTAAAAGAGAGTCAGTAAAATGATCTGAACTTCCCATCACTCAGTCATGACTCGTGAGAGCAGGGGGCGGGGCGGGGCAGCGGCAGCTCAGCGAATCATATAGCCTATTTTGTGAATTGTTCATCCCGGTTGGCACACATTTTGCCGCCCTTACAAAAGTGCCGCTCTAGGCAATTGCCTAGTTCGCCTATATGGACGCGCGCGTGTGTGTGTGTGTGTGTGTGTGTGTGTGTGTGTGTGTGTGTGTGTGTGTGTGTGGATGTGTCTGTTTTGCACTCTTGATGTTTTATAGATTCACCCCTTCACTGTTGTGTGCTTTTTTTCTGGATCGTGGCTGCTATTTTCACATTTTTGCCAATTTCCCATTCATTTCCTATGGCGGACCATTTGGTCCCGAAGGTCCTGAGTGTGACTATTTTTTTACAACCACTTAGACTATTCAAATCCTGTCGCCAATTTTTTTGGGTGTTCATATTCCAAGTACCAACAAAGTCACCAAATTTCGGACCATTCTGATGAAGCTATGATTTTTTACATTTTTTTATTTAAACGCTTCGGGACCATCATTGACTCTTTCTGATTCTTCATAAGCTATATAGATGTCCATATCTGGCGAATTGAAAATATTGTGGGCAAAAAGGTCCTCACAAGTTAACTTACTAAATACTCATAGACTTCTTCTGATGATACATCACTTTAACAGGTATGTGACCCTCTGAATATATTTTTGGCCAAAGAATCATTGAACATTTACTCTCTATACATATTGACTCAAGAGTCAAAATTTGACCTCTTTTGGTCTTATTTATCATCAGACGGAGTCTATAATTTTACATAGTTTAAAAACTTTTGAGGAACCTTTGACCAGAAATAATAATAGGTCATATATGGACATAAATATGGCTTATCAGAAGGAAACTATGAGTATGTATAGAAAGTTCAAGATTGGCCACAAATATGTCCCTTGGGTCAATTATGGACTTCTTTATGGCTGATGTAACATCAGATGGAGTAAACGAGTATGTATAGAAAGAAACAGCATAAGGAGTCAATGAGCATGTATAGAATGTTCAAGATTGAGGACTCTTTTACTAGAAATATGTTCAGTAGGTCAGTTATGAACAATTGTCTGGTTGATGAAACATCAGAAGGAGTCAATGAGCTTGTAAAGAAAGTTCAAAATCGAGGACTCTTTTACCAGAAATATTTTCAGTAGGTAAATTATGGAGTACTCTCTGGCTGATGAAGCACTAAAAGGAGTCAATGAGCATGTATAGAAAGTTCAAGTACATAGACTCGCTGGCCAGAAAAATTTTCTGTAGGATGTACTATCTGAAGGAGTCTATAAGTGTGAATAGAAAGTTCAAGAGCAAGGACTCTTCAGTCAGAAATATGTTCAAGATGTTAAATCTGAACTACTTTATGGCTAAAGAAACAAAATAAGGCGTCACTGAGAATGTATAGAAAGTTCAAAATAGAGGACTCTTTTACCAGAAATATTTTCAGTAGGTCAATTATTGACTACTGTCTGGCTGATGAAACACAAAAAGGAGTCAATTAGCATGTACAAAATTTTCAAGTCAGAAATATGTTCAACATGTCAAATCTGGACTTCTGTATGGCTAAAGAAACAAAATAAGGCATCACTGAGAATGTATAGAAAGTTCAAGATCGAGGACTCTTTTACTAGAAATATGTTCAGGAGGTCAATTATTGACTATTGATGAAACATCGGAAGGAGTCAATGAGCATGTATAGAAAGTTCAAGTTCACAGACTCGTTGGTCAATAGTCAATATCTACAATTGTCTGGCCGATGTACTATCTGAAAGAGTCTATAAGTATGAATAGAAAGTTCAAGATCGAGGACTCTTTTGCCAGAAATATGTTTAGTGGGTCAAATATGGACTGTTGTCTGGCTGATGAAACATCAGAAGTCAACGATTATGAATAGAAAGTTCAAGTTCAAAGACTCTTCAAGTCAATTATCTATATGGAGTCACTGAGAATCTATAGAAAGTTCAAGACAGAGGACTATTTTACTATAAATATGTTCAGAGGGTCAATTATGGACTATTGTCTGCTTGTGAAACACTAAAAGGAGTCAATTAGCATGTACAGAATGTTCAAGTTCATGGACTTGTTGGCCAGAAATATGTTTAATAATTAATATGGACAATTGTCTGTCCGATGTACTTTCTGAAAGAGTCTATAATTATGAATAGAAAGTTCAAGATCAAGGACTCTTTGGTCAGAAATATGCTCAACATGTCAAATCTGGACTTCTGTATGGCTGAAGAAACATCAGAAGAAGTAAATGATTATGTATAGAAAGTTCAAGTTCATAGACTCTTCGGGCAGAAAAATGTTCAGTAGGTCAATTGTGGACAATTATCTGGCTGATGAAACATCAGAAGGAGTATGTATAGAAAGAATAAGATCAAGGTCTCTTTGGCCAGAAATATGTTCAATTGGTCAAATTTTGAAATACTATATTGCTCTTGTAAAATCAGGAGTCATTGAGTATGTATTGAAAAATGTTCATTGGTCAGAAATAGGTTTAATACGTCATATTGATACAATACAATACAATAATGTTTTGCTATTGTAACATCAGAAGGAGTCAATGTATAGAGAAATCAAGATTATAAACCCATCGCTCAGAAATGAGTTTAGTAGTCAATTATGGATCATTTTTTAGCTGAATATTATCTGAAAGCGTCTATGAGTATGTATAGAAAGATCAAGGACTCTTCCAGACAGAAATATGTTCAATTGTCAAATATGGATAATAGCCTGGGTGATGAAAAATCAGAAGGAGATAGTAATTATGTATAGATAATTAAAGTTCTAGGTCTCTTTGGCCAGATATATGTTCAATGGGTCAAATTTGGACTAACAATATGGTTGATTTAACATCAAAAGTAGTCGATGAGAATGCATATAAACATACCCTTTGATGACTCTTTGGCCAGAAATATGTTCTCTTGGTCAAATATGGACTACTGTATGGTGGATGTAAAATCAAAAATAGTCTAGTAGAAGGAACAGTAAGTTAAACTTTGATGATTCTTTTGCCAGAAATATGTTCAGTAGGTCAATAATGGACTTCTGTCTCAATGATGAAACATCAGACCAAGCCTATGATTATGTATAGAACAATCAAGATCGAGGACACTTTGGTTATAGAAATGTTCAATAGGTCAAATTTGAACTATACTGAATGGCTGATGAAACATCAGAAGGATTGTAAGAGCTTGAATAGAAAGGTGTGTAACTACTATTAGTCTAGAAATTTAAAGTTCAAGGTCTCATGTCTAGAAATATGTTCAAAATATAAAATTTGAACTACTGTTCAAATACATTGGATAGCAGATCGGATAGAAGATACATAAATTAACAAGTCTACAAGTATGTTTAGAATTTACAGAAAGGTCAAGATCAGGGACTCTTTGATCAGAAATATGTTCAGTAGGTCAAATATGGACTTTTGTATGGCTAATGTATTATTAAGAGAAGTCAATAAGCAGAGAAAGTTAATGTTCAAAGACTCTTTGGTCAAAAATGTGTTCAGTAGTTCAAATAGGAACCTCTGTATGGCTGAATTAACATAATAAGAAACCCTCTGAGGACCCTTTGACCAGAAATAAGTTCAACAGGTCAAATATGGAATTCTATATGTGGCTTATGAACCATCAGAAGGAGTCTAGGAGTGAGAATGCAAAGTTCAAGATTTAGGATTCTTTTTCAGAAATATGTTCCTTGGGTCACATATGGACTACTTCATGACTGACGTAACATCAGGAGTCAAAAAGTATGTATAGAAAGTTCAAGTTTGAGTACACTTTGGCCCGAATTATGTTTAGTAGGTAAAAAAAAGGGACCTCTATATGGCTGATTTAACATCAGAATTAGTCTATACGATTATATAGCTTAAGTATTATATATTATATAAGATTATATATATTTAAAACCTTTTAAGGACCCATTGACCAGAAATAAGTTCAATAGGTCAGAAATGGACTTCTAAATGGCTTATGAAGCATCAGAAGGAGTCTATGAGTATGTATGGAAAATTCAAGATCGAGTATATGTTCACTAGGTCAAATATGCACCTCTATATGGCTGATTTAACATTTAACAAGGAGTCTATAAGTTTATAATATACACAAAATACCTTTTGAGGACTTTTTTTGCCAAAAATATGTTCAATCAGTCAAATATGGACTACTGTCTGGCTTATATAACATCACAAGAAGTCAGTCTTGTATGTTTAGTAAGTCAATGTTCAAGGACTCTTTATCCAGAAATGTGTTCAGTAGGTCAAAAATGGACTTCTGTATGGCTGATGTAACATCAGAAAGATTCTACGAGAATGTATAGAAAGTTTAAGATCGATTACTCTTGGGTCAGAAATATGTGCAGCAGGTCAAACATAGACTAATGTCTTGCTAATACACCATCACAAGAAGTCAGTCAGTAAGAACTCTTTGGACAGAAAATATGTTCTGAGGTCAAAGAGGGACCTCTGTATGCCTGATTTGACACATAACATATGTGCTTTCGCATTGCACTGAATAACTAACTTATTCATTTTTTCTTTTAAGGGAAATTATTGCATTTACCTCTTGCGTTACAATGCATAGAATAAACTACTTCATACCTCATGTGCAATGAAAACATAACATGAGTGTTGCATTGCACAAACGATCTAAAAATTAGCGTTGAATAATAATTTATTATTATTATATCTAACTATATCAGTTAGATCTTTTATGTAGTGGAATGGTACTCCAAAAATGGCATCTCTTCAATGCACATCGGAATGAGATAGTTATTGTATGTTTGCAATGCACTCATAGCTTATATGTTATTCTTCAATGCACAGAGTTTGATCTTGCGTGAAATGCAATGCAACAGCACATATTGTATTTCCTCAAAGCAAAACGCAATTATTGCATTTACCTCTTGCGTTACAATGCATAGAATAAACTACTTCATACCTCATGTGCAATGAAAACATAACATGAGTGTTGCATTGCACAAACGATCTAAGAATTAGCGTTGAATAATAATGTATTATTATTATATCTAACTATATCAGTTAGATCTTTTATGCAGTGGAATGGTACTCCAAAAATGGCATCTCTTCAATGCACATCGGAATAAGATAGTTATTGTATGTTTGCAATGCACTCATAGCTTATATGTTATTCTTCAATGCACAAAGTTTGATCTTGCGTGAAATGCAATGCAACAGCACATATTGTATTTCCTCAAAGCAAAACGCAATGGAGTTTGGGAATGAGTTAGTTCTGGTGTGTAATGCAATGCAAGAAGTGCATAGCCTATATGTTATTCTTCAATGCACAACGTTAGATCGTTAGTACAATGCAATGCAACAGCCCACATGTTATCTCTTTAATGAACATGGGATTGAGTTAGTTCTGGTGTGCAATGCAATACAAAAAGTGCATAACCTAAAATATATGTTATTCTTCAGTGCACAACGTTAGATCGTTAGTGCAATGCAAATGCAATGCAATGCAATGCAACAACACACGTTATGTCTTTAATGAACATGGGATTGAGTTAGTTCAGGTGTGCAATGCAATGCGAAAAGTGCATATGTTATTCTTCAGTGCATAACGTTAGATCGTTAGTGCAATGCAATGCAATGCAATGCAATGCAATGCAATGCAATGCAATGCAATGCAAATGCAATGCAATGCAATAACAATGCAATGCAACAACACACGTTATATCTTTAATGAACATGGGAATGATTTAGTTCTGGTGTGCAATGCAATGCAAAAAGTGCATAATTTATATGTTAATCTTCAGTGCACAACGTTAGATCGTTTGTGCTATGCAATTGCAACAACACATACATATGATATCTATCTCTTTAATGAACAAAGGGAATGAGTTAGTTCTGGTGTGCAATGCAATGCGAAAAGTGCATAACTTATATGTTATTCTTCAGTGCACAAAGTTAGATCGTTGGTGCAATGCAATGCAATGCAATGCAATGCAATGCAATGCAAGGCAATGTAATGCATTGCAATGCAATCCAATGCAACAACACACGTTGTTTCTTTAATGAACATAGGAATTATTTATTAATGGTGTGCAATGCAATGCAATAAGTGCATAGCCTATGTCAACGCAACGCAATGCAACGCAAAGCAATGCAATGCAACAACACACGTCATGTCTTTAATGAACATGGGATTGAGTTAGTTCAGGTGTGCAATGCAATGCAATGCGAAAAGTGCATATGTTATTCTTCAGTGCACAACGTTAGATCGTTAGTGCAATGCAATGCAATGCAATACAATGCAATGCAGCGCAATGCAATGCAACGCAACGCAACGCAACGCAACGCAAAGCAAAGCAAAGCAAAGCAACGCAACGCAACGCAAAGCAACGCAAAGCAACGCAAAGCAACGCAAAGCAACGCAAAGCAACGCAAAGCAACGCAAAGCAACGCAATGCAACGCAAAGCAACGCAAAGCAACGCAAAGCAACGCAAAGCAACGCAAAGCAACGCAAAGCAACGCAAAGCAACGCAAAGCAACGCAATGCAAAGCAAAGCAATGCAATGCAATGCAACAACACACGTTATGTCTTTAATGAACATGGGATTGAGTTAGTTCAGGTGTGCAATGCAATGCAATGCCAAAAGTGCATATGTTATTCTTCAGTGCATA